>VDFB02063825.1:0-24302 GCA_007258455.2 Sequoia sempervirens | reverse complement strand
AGCCTCCAAGGTACTTCAACTGGTTCACACTGATGTATGTGGACCGATGAACACTCCTTCTGTTACTGGGTCCAGGTACTTTTTATTGTTTGTTGATAATTTCAGTCGGAAAATGTGGGTGTATTTTTTGAAACATAAATCAGATGTGTTCAGCACATTTCAGCAGTTTAAAGCCTTAGTTGAGAAGGAATCCGGTTCTCACATTGTTACTCTAAGGTCAGATAATGGGGGGGAGTTTTGTTCAACTGACTTCTCTACTTTTTGTGCTACACACGGCATTAAGCACCAACTCACTACACCATACACCCCTCAGCAGAATGGTGTTGTTGAACGTAGGAATCACACCATTACTCAAATGGCTCATTCTATGCTCGAGTACAGAAATGTACCTAAGAAATATCGGCTGAAGCGCTTCACATAATCGTCTCACCTACACAGGCCGTTAAGAAGATGACTCCTGAAGAAGCCTGGTCAGGACGCAAGCCTAAGGTGGGCCATCTGAAAGTCTTCGGTTCTACTGCTCATGTATGGATTCCAGACGCTAAGCGTACCAAGTTGGACTCAAAGAGCCAGACACTTATGTTTACTGGCTACAGCGACAATCACAAAGCCTACAGGTTGGTTGATGTGGAGACAGATCGTCTCATATTCAGCCGTGATGTTGTGATTGATGAGACTACTGGTCCATTTGTTCCTACCGCCAGTCCTACGGATCAGCCTATGAAGGTTCCTGACGAGGGTGTTCGTCTTCCTCTTGGTTCCCATGATGGGAGGGCTTCAGAGCATTTTGACTCTGAAGATGAGGAGTCTACTGATCATGATCTCGCACCACCTGCCTTTCCTCAGGATTCACATCCAGATGACCTTGTTCTAGAAATCCCAGGCGATGCTGTTACTCCTATTCCAAATGTTGGTACTTCTACTCGTCGGCCTAAGTGGTGGGCCAAGACAATCGGTGATCTTCATGATGATGAATTCATTGAGGGCCGATCGACTCGTAGCAAGAGCAAGCAGCAACACACAGTCAACTTCGCTCTCATGGCCAACATCCACAGCATCTACGAGCCTCATACATATTCAGAGGCTAAAGGAATTCTAGAGTGGGAACAGGCTATGCAAACAGAATATCATAGTCTCCTGAAGAATCACACCTGGGTTCTTTCTGATCTTCCTCCTGGGAAGAAACCTATTAGCTGCAAATGGGTTTACAAGGTCAAGTATCATGCAGATGGTACTTTGGATAAGTACAAGGCCAGATTGGTTGCTCGGGGATCCACACAGCGGGAGGGCATTGACTACGAGGAGACCTTCACTCCTACTGCCAAGATGAGCACCATTCGTCTTCTTCTCGCTATTGCAGCCCAATTTGGTTGGATAGTTCATCAGATGGACGTCAAGAGTGCCTTCTCAATGGTGTGATTTGCAGAAGAAATTACATGACGCAGCTCTCCTCGGTTTCAAGGTTGCCGCCAAAGAACATCGTGGGTGTAGACTCGAAAGCTTCTATGGATCAAACAAAGCCCCCGTGCATGGTATTTCAAGATTGATCAGTACTTGGTTGATCATGGTTTTCAGCGTAGCCCTTCTGACAGTAATTTGTATGTCAAACACTCTGGTGATGATATTCTCTTTCTTGTTGTCTATGTTGACGATTTGATCATTACTGGCAGTTCAGCACATTTGATTGCAACAATCAAACAGGATTTGTGTCAGATTTTTGACATGACAGATTTGGGGCTTCTCCATTATTGTTTGGGTATTGAAGTTTGGCAGACCGATGGTAGCATCTTCATCTCTCAGTCAAAATATGCCAGAAGTTTGCTTGACAAATTCCGGATGCAGGATTGCAAACCTGCCTCCACACCCATGGAGAAGGGGCTGAAGTTGTCAGCCAACTCTGATTCACCTCCAGTCGATGAAACGACATTTAGACAACTAGTGGGCAGTCTCATCTACCTCGCTGCCACTAGACCAGACATCAGTTTTGCAGTGAGCTACATCTCTCGCTTCATGACAACTCCTAAAGCTGATCATTGGATTGCAGCGAAGCGGGTGCTGAGACATGTTAAGGGCACTTCTGACTATGGCATTCTCTATGGCAAATGCAACGATCCAAAGCTGATTAGTTACACAGACTCAGATTGGGCAGGTTCAGTGGATGATAGAAAATCTACTTCTGGGTATGTATTCAGTTTGGGTACAGGTGTTGTAACATGGACCATCAAGAAGCAACAGGCAGTGGCTCTTTCCTCGATAGAAGCTGAATATCGAGGAATCAAGTAGCAAGATGTGAGGCAGTTTGCTTCAGGATGCTTTCTCTCGACATGCACATGTCACAAGCGTCCTTCTCCCTTGTACACTGATAACCAAGGGGTGCTCAAACTGGCCAAAAATCCAGTCTTCCATGAACGTACCAAGCATGTCAAGCTTCATTGTCACTACATCCGCAAGCTGGTAGAAGACGGATCAGTTCAACTGCAGTATGTTCCAACCGCGGATCAGACTGCAGATATTCTCACCAAGTCTCTGAGCCCGGACAAGTTTGTAAAATTTAGGGGGCAACTTGGTGTTGTTGACGGATTGACCATTAAGGGGGGGTGTTAGAATAAATTATATTCTTATATTTATTTAATGGTCAATGTTTTCTTTTTTAGCTTTAGTTGTTACTGTTTCTACAGTAACTTTAGGTAGATAGAAATTTAATATCTACAGTGCTTTTATGCACTTATATATAATGTAACTTTTTAATGTTAATGTCAAGTAACTTTACCATTTACAATTTATGCTTTATACCTCTTTCTCACAATCTAGCTTCTATTGTTGTCTTAGAACGCCAAAGACGTAAGCTGAGAAGTTTTTCTCAGAAAAATTTAGACTTAAAGAACTCTGAAATGTCTAATGGTGTAGAAATCAGCAAAAATAGGATTGTGGAATTTGTTGAGGTGGGGAATAAAATTGTAGATGCTGCAGGCCTGCTCATTCATCAATATTTTAGCAAAAATGTAGATATAGTGGATAAGGTTGACTTAAGTAAGTTTTTGCATACAATTCTATGATTTTCAATTAATTGTTTATAATTATAAACAATTAATTGAAATCATAGAAATTTTATGAGAATTTTGAGGCTGATGCCAATCATGGAGTTTTGAGTTGTGACATGGATCATTGAATGAACATATATAGATTGAGCTTGGGTTGTAAATCACATAAGACAGCAGCATACTCACAAGTCTGCAAGTACTACCAACAGAATGCAAAATGAGTACTTGCCTGTTTAACTCACCATAAGTACTCGCCAACTTTTTGGCGAGTACTAGTCAATTTTTTGGCGAGTACTCAATTTTTTGGTGAGTACTCGTCGATTTTTTGGTGAGTAGTCACCAGAAAGTTGGCGGGCCACATTAAAAACTTGCCACCGGCAGGTGTATAAGTGCGACAAGTGAAAAAAGACCCAAAAGCGTCAAAATGCCTCCCCTTTTCACTTTGCAAGGCAAAAAAAACCCAAGGCACCTGCCAGTTCAAACAAACTATTTAGAGCACTTTTGCATCTAGAAGAGAAGATTGAAAAGGATTTTTTGGCGAATTTGGAAGGCAGATTTGAAGCACAGGTCAGTTTTTTGTTTTTTGTTTTTTTAAACATTTTACTTCATTTTTGCTGTAAAATTTAGCATCTAGGTTTAAAAAAATCATCACATGCTAAAACTAAGTAGTAGTATTATATTTAAATTCAAAAAAATTGGGTTCATCGAGATTTTTTGATATTTTGTTTTCACTGAATTCACTGATTCTTGCATACACAAACTTTTTTTTTATTTTAACCTTTTTTTGGAAAAAAATGTTTAGAATCTTTAGATTATATTTATTTTTTACTGATTTAAACTTAATTTAGGCTGATTTTTAGTGATTTATGTATAATTTAGATTTTTCTTTGTATTAAAAAATTAAAATGTTGTTCTTTCACTTTGTATGCGTAGAATAAATACACCATATAATGGCAAATAGAGAAGGTTCTAGATCAAGTTCAACCTCAAGCTCCACCCCATCAGTGCCAATGCCAATTACAGGCACTTATCCTACTGGAGCTAGAGACTTTGCTTAGAAATATGCCTACCAAGGCTTGGGATAGTTATTTGCATTAGATGCACAACACCATCTTATATCATGGAGGCATTAATCGCCTAAAATACCATCGTGCAGGCATTACTCATCATGATGCCAAGCCCTATATCAACACCATTGAAGAGATGAATGCCCTACTTGCATTGGCAAAAGAAAAAAAAAATTGTATAAGGAGAGAAAACAAGGGCATCCATAGCTCGTGGTCATGGTCCTCAAGTGCAACCAAAATCAGATGAAGAGACGACACATCAAGGCATAGTGGGCTCTCTTCGTGGTCCATGCATCCGGAGCAAATTGACCTCCACTTCATCTACTTCAAGTAGAGCGCCAAAACCTACACGTACACGCATGCCACATAGCTTTTTTGTGCCTAGAAAAACACCTAGAGCACAACCATCATTGGAAGCTACAAGGTGTAATAGGGAGGTGCATGAACATGCAAATATGGCATGTGCTAGTTTTTGGTACTTCAACAACATTCCTTTCAATGTTGTGAGTAGTCCTTATTGGGATAATTTGATAATTGCATTGATAGTTGCAAGAAAAGGCTACAAGGTGCCTTCTCATAAAAACTTGAGAGGGAGGTTAGTTAATTTAAATTTTATGTTAATTTATACTTATAGTAATTTATGTTGAATTTTAGGCTAAATTTATGTTCATTAATTTATAGTAAATTATGTTGCATTTAGGCTTTTTTATTTTGTTAAAAAATTAAAATTTTGTACTTTCACTCTATACTTGTAGATTGCTTGTGAATGCAACTGAAAGGGCAAGGCTAATAGTGGAAGAAAAAAAGAAGGAATGGAAAAAATATGGCTGCACTATTCTTTCAAATGGGTGGGCGGATGAGAAAATCCACACCATTATCAATTTTTTGGTAGCTTCAAATGGTGAGGTTATTTTTTTGAAATCGGTGGATGCCTCTAACAAAGTCAAAAATGCAAAAACATTGTGTCTAATGTTGAAGCAAGTTGTCATGGAGGTGGGCATAGAAAATGTGGTACAAATCATAATTGATAATGCAGTAGCATATGTGGCAACTATGAGATTGCTCCAAGACAAACATAAGACTTTTTTGGACACCTTGTGCAACACATTGCCTTGACCTCTTTTGGAGGACATAGGCCAACTTGATTGGGTCACAGCAGTTGTAGATGATGCAAGGAGCATAACAAAATTTAACTACAATCACCTTTGGGTTCTTAATTTGATGAGAGATCACACATAAGAGAGAGTTAGTAAGATCGGGTGTCACAAGGTTTGCAACCCTAACGTTGCAAAGCATTATTGGTTCATTGACTTCTTTGAAACAGATGTTTGTGATTCAAGATTCTCAGATCCTAATGGAGAGGTTATGGAGGGCCTCACGGCATGCATTCAAAGGATGACACCCCAAGTCGAGGTGAGAGACCTCATTGTCCAAGAATTGGAAAGCTACAAGGCTGGAAGGGATGGGCTCTTTCCTTCGGAGCTAGCTACCCGAGGAAGAACCACTCAGACACCAAGATAAAATTTGGAGTCTTTATTTCACATGCATCTTACAAGTTACAAATTTCAAATTTACAACCATTGATAAATTGATAAATATGTTTTGACTTTGCTTTCTAACTCTTCAATATTTTATTTTGCATATTCTTGGTGGACAAATTGGGGTGCAAATACCCCAAATCTCCAAAGATTTGCTCTTCGTATTTTATGACAACCTTGTAGTGCATCTGTTAAGGTTAACAGGCAGATATCTAACAATCAAATGCAGATTTAATTAATAAAGTAGAGAACTAAAACACACAGAAGAAATTATAACACAGAAAATTTAACGTGGTTCACCCAAACTTGGGCTACGTCCACCAACAGAGAGTCCAATATTATTATTCAGTAAATCAAACCGATTACAACCAGTAATCCCTGCAACTCAATAATGCTACAAAATGCTACAATACAATGTCAACGGAAACCCTAATCCTTAGCCTTTTATTAAGACTTACGTCAGTTACAAAATAGGGTTTTTTTATGTCGGCCAATAGAAAAATAACACCCGACACCTTTAAAAATTAATAAAAAATTAGAGAGGCTCGGCCAGCTCTGCCTCGGCAGAAGGGCACGCTCTCAACCGCCTCTGAGTCAGAACGAGCAAAATTTCTGTCTCGGTTTTGTGGCATTGCCCCTTAAATTCTATATAAGGCCGCCTCTTGACCCCGCTAAATAATTAGGGGAAACCACGATAAAAGGAGGAAAATTTAACTTGAATCATTAGGCTCCACATAACAACAATCTCCCACCTGGAGACTGATCAGACTCCACCCCATATCATCTCCCACTTGCAGACTGATCATAAGACTACTGAACCTATAGCTCCCACTGGAAATAAGCACCCTAGACCTCCTTGTTCTGATTTTATTATTTTTTAGTCTTGAAGACCAACCGAAGTGGAAGAGGAGCTCAAATTTTCCCTTGGAACTACCTTTGTAAACATATCCGTTGGATTATTATCTGTATGTATCTTTTCTAGCCTTAACTGTCCATCATCCAACATCGACCAAATGAAGTGATACCTCAACTGTATGTGTTTGGTCTTTGAATGCAAGGAAAAATTCTTTGCAAGATGTATGGCACTCTAGCTATTTGTAAACAAATAAATTTTAGCCCGTGGTTTGCCCAATTCTTCCATGAGATTGCAACCATATCATCTCCTTGCTTGCCTCTATTGCAACTACATACTCTGCTGCCATGGTGGATAAAGCAACCAAATTTTGCAACCTAGAGATCCAACTCACTGGTGTCCCACCTACAGTAAAGACATAACCTATAGTACTCTACCTAATATCAATATCCCCTACAAAATCTAATTCTACATAGCCTACTAAATCAGTATTAGAGCCTCCAAAACATAAATGTTTATTGGATGTACCTCTCAAATAATTGAATCCATTTAATCAGACATAATGCCTACATCGATTACTCATATACCGCTAATAACTCCTACAACATACAATATTTGGTCTTGTGCATACCATGGCATATATTAAACTACCTACAACTAAAGCATATGGTACCTTGGACATTTTTGCTTCCTCTTCTTGTGTCTTTGGACACATATCCTTAGTCAATTTAACATGATTGGGCAAAGGTGTGCTGACAGCTTTTGCATTGTCCATATGAAATCTCTACAACACCTTTTCAACATAATTAGCCTAAGATAAAAACAAATGTTTGTTTTTCCTATTATCTCTAATAATCTTCATACCAAGGATTTGTTTTGCTACCCCCCAAATCCTTCATAGCAAATGATTTTGCTAACTGTTGTTTTAACTCACTTATGTGATTCATGTTAGACCTCGCCACAAGCATATCATCAACATATAAACATAAAATAATGTAAATCGGCTATTATACAACCTCTAAATGAAAACATACGCCTAATTACACTTTGATGTAGACTTGCTCTACCCATAAAACTATCAAATTTCTGCTACTACGCCTTGCGTTTTGCTCGCCAAACCTTCTTCAACTGATACCGGTTTCGCTTTAATCGTTCAGAGCCTGTTCGCTATATATATATATTCTCATATACTCCTCCAAATCACCATGGAGAAAGGTTGTTTTCACATCTAGCTGTTCCAAATATAAATCTTCAGCAGCCACAATACTTAAAATAGTACGAATAGAAGTCATCTTAACAACCGGAGAAAAAATCTTAGCAAAATCAATGCCCTTTTCTCTCTGCGGGTAAACTTTTACAACCAGTCCCTGCCAAATTTTCGCCTTCATCCCCTCTTTAGCCTATAAACCCATTTGTTTGGTAAAGTTTTACCGCATAATGCATAATTCTCAAGTTTGATTTTTCAACAAATAGTCCATTTCTTCTTTCCATTGTTCTAATCTAACCTTTGGTATCCACCAAGATAGTTTCATTATAAACATTCACCAAAGATCAATTAATAAAATAGAATACAAAGAGGGAGAAAATTTGTCTGGAGGTCTACTTGTCCTTGAAGATCACCTAACATTTACTGGAGTTTGTGGTATTTGTTGTTGTTGTTGTTGCGCAGCATGAAGAACCACTGGAACATCATTGTTTGTAATATCATCCAAAGACGATAATCTTCATTTTCTTTTCATGTTGCTGTCAAATCTTTGTACAACACTTTCATTGAAATTTGCATCCCGATTTTCACTCAATTTTCTTTAAAATCCCAAAAGCTCGTATAACCAAACCACACCTGGCATCAAGTTTGGCTCTATTTTCAAAATCTACATGTGCAATGCTCACAACCGAAAGTCTTGAGAAAAGAATAACTCACCTTCTTACCTTCCCATGCTTCCTCTGGAATACCACAACCCAAGGGAACTGAAGAACCTCTATTAATTAAATAAAAAACAATGTTTACAACCTCTTCCCACATGTTTAAAGACAGCCCAAAGATGCAATTCATAGCGTCCATGCACGCCCATTATTGTTCTCTGCCTATCACTACCACTCCATTTTCCTCAGGAGTCCTTGGTCATTTACCTATTCATTAGAAGAAGTTAGAACAATAATCTTCAAACTTTTGCTGCAAATACCACCACCATTATTAGATCCGAGACATTTTAACTTTTTAATTCGCCTCATTCTCAAGTAGCTTCCATTTTTAAGAGTGCTCAAATACACGATGATGCCAAAGGAAAATAAATCCATACCTTCCTTTGTTGTACTCATCAATAGCCAAAATATATTCTTAAGAGCCACCGAAAGCAAAGATAATTCGGAAGTTGGTCCCCATACATCTCAGATGCACAAGTCTAATTCTCATCTTTTTTTTGCTTCCCCATTTGTGAGGAAACTAACTCTCTTTTGTTTTCCATACACACAACTCACAAAACCAAATTAAATGGCTATTTTGTAACTCAATGTTATTACTGAACAGCATTGCCTTTAAAATCATGCTCAGCTCACAAAGATCATTCGTAATCCATAAAGAACTATTTGATTTTTTTTCTCAAGCAACCTAAATAACCGCTTTCTCCTAAATATTGATTTTTATCTACAATAGCTAAAGTAGAAGGAAACAGATGTCGCATAAAGATATAAGGTGCCTACTTTCACACCTTTTGCGCTACTTCAAGGCACCTTTCTTTTGTAACTCTTTCCATTCTTATTGCTAAACGAATAAATAATAACCTTTCATCATCTAGCTGCTCCTAACAAATTAAATTCCCCTTTAACTTTGAATGTGTCTTAATTCTCATGTAGTGTAGCCAATGATTCTCATTCTCAGTAACTTAATCTTGATTCTTCCCTTTCCAACAATCTGATAGGGTTCGTTATCTCCCAAATAAACCAGCCCAAAATCCGCTTGGACATAATCAAGAAAATAACTTCTATGGGGCGTAGCATGAAATGAAGCCCCTCAATCTAACACCCAAGAATCATCAACATTATCAAGGGAAAGAATCAAAGCATCCTCATCAGGTTTATTAATTACCACATTTGCCTATTTATTTCCTTCTTTTTTGTCTCCTTTATTTTTCCGAGACCAGCAATCTTTCTTTAAATGACCTGGCTTACCGCAATACCAGCAATCCTTCTTTTCTCTGGATTGGGACCTTTTGTCCTTTGATTTTCCTTGTGACTTCCCACGACCTCCAAAATTATTTCCTCTCTCCTTTGTTCTGCCCCTGCTTTTTGCATTCAAAACACTGCCTGAAGTGGATGTTCCACCTGAGTTTTTCCTACAAATTTCCTCACTCAAAATAACACCAACAACATCATCAAACTTCAATGTATTCAAACCAGAAACAGAATTACTAACAGCCATGACCAAGCCATTCCAGCTTACAGGCAAAGAACATAGAATCAAAAGAGCCCTAACTTCTTCATCAAAGTTTACATTTACAAAAGTTAATTGACTGGTAACCATATTAAACTCATTTAAATGATCAGCAACTGACCCACCTTCTGCCATTTTCATATTAAATAAACACTTCATAAGAAATATAGAAATACCTTATTCGAAGCGGAAGGCTTTTCATATAACTTCGTCAAGGTTTGCATCAACTCTTGAGCTGTCTTTGATGTTGTAATATTGAATGCCACCGATTGTGCCAAGCATAAGGGAATACTGCCAAGTGCCTTTCTATCCAAAATATCCCAGTCCTCATCAGACATTCCCGAGGGTTTCTTGGTTTTCCCTTCCAATGGCCGCCATAAATCCTTCTTATAAAGGTAGTCCTCCATCTGCATCTTCCATAACTAATAGTTATGCCCGTTGAACTTCTCAACCTTCAGCTTACCCTTGTCCGCCATTGCTCCCACTCAACCGTGAGACCTTCTTGCAGACGATAACTAAAAACAACCCGCTCTGATACCACTTGTTAGGGTTAGAAGGCAAGTATCTAACAATTAAATGCAGATTTAATTAATAACGCAGAGAACTAAAACACAAAAAATTTAACGTGGTTCACCCAAACTTGGGCTACGTCCACCAACAGAGAGTCCAATATTATTATCCAGTAAATCAAACCGATTATAACCAGTAATCCCTACAACTCAATACCACTGCAAAATGCTACAATACAATGTCAACGGAAACCCTAATCCTTAGCCTTTTATTAAAACTTATGTCGGTTACAAAATAGGGTTTTTTTATGTCAGCCAATAGAAAAATAACACCTGACACCTTTATAAAATAATAAAAAATCATGAGAGGTTTCGGGGGCACTGCCCCTCGACCTTGCCCTGTATCGCAACAGGGGGCGCGCCAAGGGCGCTGCCCCCAAACCCCCACAAGGGGCGCTGCCCCCTTGACCCCGTTAAATAATTAGGGGGAAACCGCGCCAATAAAAGTGGGGAAAATTTATCCTCTGAGTCTGATTAGGCTCCACATAACAACATCTAGTTGTGAGTGCAATTAGAGCTTGTTTGAGGCCTTCCACACGAAGAAGAGTAAATAAGCTCAAAAACACCCCAATGACCTTGTCTTTGTGCAATACAACCTTAGGCTATGCATAAGAAGGGTAGAGGACAAATCAAAGGATCCCATTGATTTGGATGAGATAATTCCTTATAGCGATTGGACAAGGCAAGATGAGCAACCTCCATTGTTTATTGAAGTTAAGATTCTTGATTTTGAGAGGCAAGCATTAGAGGATGTGGGTGCAACAAGAGAAGTAGGATTGGATGACATTGATGAGGGCCATGAGGTTGAGGAGGAGTCACTGCCACAACCTTCTATGCCAAGCGGGGAGCCATCACATACCTCAAGGATTAGAAGCTCTACCTCTCCCCAAATTTTCACTGGATTAGCGAAGAGGAAGATGAAAATGTTGTATTTACTATTTTCATTTTGTCAACTATCTATTGTATCAAGCTATCAGCTATCAAGATTTGCATGATGATGTGATTGTGTACTCAATTTGCATTCAAATCAATCAAATTTAATAGAAAACACTTTTGTACTCATTTATGGACTCATTGGATACATCCCGTCACTAAATTTTGCAAAAAAAAATGTGTTTCTAAAGAAACTTAAGCAGCTTTTTAAGTTGTTGAGTTTTTGCCAAGTCAAAAATTTTGGATCTGCTGAGTTTTTTTCGAGTTTGAGTTTTCCAACTATAGTAAATCCTACTTGTAGTGAGGAATCAGATCAACATGAAATCATATGTATTCTCTCTTACATCTTTATAGTAAATGATTTGATTCTATGTACATTTGTATTCTTACTGATAGAACATGCATGCACCATATTTATGTTTGTTGTATGAGCATCCATCTCTAGAATTAATTCTCCATGCTTGGCTTGATTGCCTTTATTAGAATTTTTCTATGATTGCAAATGTGTGCATGCTCGCCTCATATCATTGCATAGCAAGAAAGTTAAAAGGGAAATGTGTTTATTCCATCTAGTTAATATAGATTATACCCTTCACAAATTCTTTGTTTTCAAGGTGTTTTGGGTTGGGCTCATCGATCGGTTTTATTGTGTAATTCCTGTGAGTCGGTTTTGGTATTACAATCTTGCATATTCTAGATAGCCAGGATGCCATTCTCTTTATTCTTTTATCCACTTTTTTTGTAATATAACTGATCCTATTTGCAGAATCTAAATATAATTCTGAAATAGAGAGACTAAGCCCAAAACTGGAAAATTGTTACACAAAGGGAATAAACTAGTTCTTATTTCTATGAAACTCAAATACAGCGCACTGGATTTGCATCAGAGATAATAGGATATGTGTGATATTCAGTTCAAACAATACAATCGACCTGGAAAATGATTTTGATGGATGTTACAGGCCAGATTAACAAACTCGTGCCTTTCACCCAGACGTCCCTAAACTTCATGTTGGCCCGTAATGGCGCCGGTTCCCAATCGATCTCCCCGAATGGCCTCGCACAAGGGATGCGTGATCACCAGTAATGAGTCGTTGATGGCAAGAGGGGCAATCAAACTTTGAAATGCTGCGCCGATAGTATGTTGGAAGACATGGCGATAGTATACAAGACTGTCGCAGTGGATATTTGCTTCTCGAACTGAGGATATGCCAATGTGGAAATAGTTTGCTAGATGCTAGGAGAAACATCCTGTGGATGTTGAGTGATTGGACACTGCCTTGTGGATCAAGGTATGCTGCGTAATGACAGACTACCGACGTACGGCACCAAGGAGCTTGCATTTGTGGAGTCTTGAGCTTCATTCACTTCTAACAATGACACCTTTACTAGAGACTATGGCGTATAAGCAAAACGTCGCACCCGGAAGGTGAGAGGATGTGCATCGTGGTAATGAGCTTTGAAGTTCATGGCTAACACAAAGTCGTCGACCTTGGCTGAAGGGGAGATTGACATGATTGTGGCCAGAGCTTGGGCTCGGCCACTAAAACGCCTACCTTAGCCCTTTGTTCGCTATAGCTTGCATCTTTCCTAGAGAATAATTGCTTCCTGAGTTTGATGGTAGTGCGGATTGCAGAGAGAGGAGATCCAAGCACAAGGTGAGGGCTACATCCCACCCTGTGACGAACTATGGAGGTTTGCATCCCCACCAATTCAAATTTTGTTTCTCCAATTGTGATGCCTAATCTCCAAAATGAGCCAGAATAAATAGCTGATTAGGGAAGCCTTCCCAAATGGGTTGGCCCACTAGGTCCCAGCTATTATAAATTTAAATATTATATTTAATAATTTAAATTTAATTATTTAATATTGTTTTAAATACTTTATTAGTTTAATATTATTTTAAATATTTATTAAATGCAGATTAGTGTTTAAAAACACTGTTCCCTCCAAAACTCGTTTGAATCATCCGAGGTCATGACATTTTTTCTTTCTTTGAGGTTCTCCTTCTGATTTTGCTGATCACTGAAGATATGACACAAATATGGGGAATTTTGCTGATAGAACGTTTTTGATTAAATGCAGGCCCTGTTACAATGGCAGATCATGCTGCTGAAGAAGCCATGCACTCTGCTATTTCTGAACACTTCCCAAAATATGCAATGTAGGACATGGTTTTGATAGAATACTTGCAAAACTCAACATTTTATTTCTTTTATGTTGAGAGATTCCAACCTCTGACTACACTAGTTAAACTAGATTTGTACATAAATAATGTGCAATTGGTCCATGTAGTACTCAATTTGCAAAATGGAAATGGGCCATGACTGGGAATCGACATTTTGCAAGTTATTTACATTTTTTGGCAGCATCAGCATTTAAAATTCAAATGCCTTCTCAAAGAATGATTCAGAGATTGCTTGGGCTAAGTGAACATAATTTGAAGGGCAATTAACATAAAAAATCTGATAAACATAAAGCTGAAGTTAATGAAGATATCTCCTTGTACTTATTGAACCATGTGGATGACTCGTGTAGTTTTATTTGCGCATTGCAGATGCTTCCGTACATTCCAATCCTTCTATACATCCATATTCAAACCACAAACCATGTGGATGATTCATGTAGTTTTATTTGCAAATTGCAGATGTTTTCAGACATTATATACAGCCATATACAAACCACAGACCCTCCAATTATATACATCCATATACAAACCACAGACCCTCCAATCTGTCAGTTCTAGTAATTTGGTTGTAAGAGAGGTTGATCCATGAAACAATATCTCATGATAGGACAGATGACAATTTTCAATTATGTCTTAGGGGGTTGACAATGTTCCTAGAACAACAGCAGATAAAATTAAAAGTAAAAATTTCAAGGAAAGGCCAACCAAGCTTTTGAAAGTGTTCAGGTCCTCGTGAGTTTTAAGGTTGGTGACAACTTTAGCTTTATGGAGTATGTGTACTCAAGGAAAGCATTCATTGTGCTTGACACTTGATAGTATCATAGTACTAATCACTGCATAGGGTGGAGATTTATAGTTGCTGAACTAAATTGTATCTGTGATTAAATGATGTTAAATTTCCATAGCAGAATTTATATAATTTTCAGTGTTGAGTTTCTTGATTAACTAAGACCAATGGCTTGGAACCAAAAAAGGAAGCATTCAGAACAAAATAGACAAAAATTATTACCAATATCAAGTCACTGCTAAGGCTTAGGCAATAAGGATAGGACCCATCCAAATTCAGCGGATGCAAACACTTGCCTAAAGGATTTTACCATTCACAGAGTAGGAATTGATGTGCAATCTGATATTACTACTCAAAGTGGTTATCTATGATTACACAGTTCATGTGCTAAGTGTGCTATTGGAACTGTGGAAGGAATAGAGGAACGACCAGTAGTGTGGATTATGGGTTAAGACATAGTTACCTGGAGAAAAGGGGCTACCAGCACAAATGCAAGGGCAAGAACACCATTAAAATTAGGATACGTGAGAAAATGCATAAGGGTATATATATATATAAGTTTAGTCGCCAAAAATAGTGAATACCAGGATAGGGACGCAGTCCTCATTTGTACACTGGATTATTCTGGTAACTATGGTTTTAGGCTATCAGTCTGACCAAGGTGAAAACATCATAAAAACTCAAAATAATATTAAGGCAAGAATTTCCTTTCCTAGAAGATGAAAGTGCAAAGCATTATTAAAAAGTAAAAACTATAACATAGTCAGAAGAGAAAATAGTTCTTGGGAAAGAATAAGTGCAAAGAAATGATGTAATGCAAACATGCTTTAAAGTTCAATTGTCAAATCACAAGAAAAAATCCATAATCAGAATAAATTACAGTTTCACAGGTGCAATAGTTAAAAAAAAAAAATAGACAGAGCACAGTTCAGGATTGTCAAGTCACATACACCCAACTCGTTCAGCTTCAACCATTCGAAGATCCAGTGGAATTTCATGAAATTGTGCTGCTAGCTGTCGGTCTCCAAGAGATAAAATGGTTGAAACATAGGCTCTGATGCTTGCTTCAATGTTTTCAAATCTTGTATCCACAGTCAAATGGACTGGATTTGTCACTTCCCTTGCATAGAAATCCTGAATCAAGGCACTGCTACCGCTTACTCCAGAACCTGTAGAATACCTGCACAATTCCACATAGATCGTATTGAGAGAATACACATATAACTTAAGATAAACAGGTTGCAACCATTTGTAAGGACATCATTCCCAAACTCTTTGATATTTTCTTTCAAATCTCAAAAATTTGAATCATCAAATAAGCAAATAAAGCCAGAGTCCATAATTGCTCAGATACCTCAAGGCACACTTTGTGCTCATTTGCAAAATTTAACAGAAGCAAAAGTCCATTCATATTCATATTCAGTGTTTTTTCCATTCATATTCACATTCGAAGTGCAAAATATCACTTGGTTCCATTTATTGAATGACATATTCATAGCCTCCTCAGCAGCAAATAGGATAAACATTATTAACATAATAGATTATTTTCTTGTCATTTCAACCAGTATTGTTATATATGTAAGAAGCAATTCTGTTCATCTTTCACATGTTCACCAAAATAATTGTTAATTAATAATTCAATATCAAAAAATAAAAAAATATATACAATGTGCCTCAACATAAAAGTAATAAGTTACCAAAGTTAGAGAAAATTAAAATGTGTGAGAGAATTACCATCCAACAATAACTTCTTTTGGATTCACTCGCTGATGCAACTCATACATATTACGATGGTAATCAATATCCACTGCAACCTGTGGGCCCAAAAAAAGTTGTTAATGAAAGAAGCATATAGTATTGAATTAAGCCTAATATAATCTACAAACCCTAATTTCTGTAGAAGCATTGGAGATGAACATAGTGGAGATTAGTTTCTAAAGAAATACCTGGTCGGAAGATTCATTGTGAGGGACACAGTATGAATTGCGAATGTCAACGGTCCCATCAGAAGAAACAGAGCCCAAAAGAGTGCCAATAACGCGTTCCGCCTGGTCGTTCCGGCGAACATACGAGTCACAAATGTTAAACAGAACGGTCGGATGAAGCTTAGCGGTTAAGCCTGTTGAGGCTGATGGTATCTGCAAAACCGTTTGCCCAGCTGCCATTGCTCCTGCTTTTCGGCTACTTTTTCGTTTGCAATAAATATCCCGGCTTAAGTCTAGCACAGACAGTAGTGTCAACGAGAATCAATGTTTAGGGTTGGGAATACTTTACATTTATAAGGGGGTAATGCATGAAAGGGAAGGCGAGATTAACTTAAACTCAGCCCATTGGGGCTCCCGGGTCCAGAAACAAGACAAAGATTTACATTCAATTGCAAAGATGCATGATTATAGAAGAAAACCTGGAGTATTAAGAAAAAAAAAAAACTATTCCAACTGAAGATACAAAAACACAGAAACCGTCAAACCCTCGTTAAAAGTAAATTAAGGTTTAAAGCGAAGCAATTTGAGTTTACAAGGAAATGGTGTTTTAAAATGTCAAGTAATGGCACCTTCAATTTCAGAGTTCACACCGCAAAATAACCAAATAAAAGCTCAAAATGAAAGGAAAACTTATACCCGAAAACCTCTTCCAGATCACACAAATAAATACAGGAAAAGCTAAACATATTACAAAAGCTCTAATCATTAAACTTTCAGAAAGAATAATTGCTTTCGGCAATAAAATCCATTCGAGCTTAGAAAAAGGACATACCTGAACTCAAATGATACAGAAGGAGCTACGGGAATTTACTGAGAAGAACAGAACTTATAATGCTCTTCGTCTGATTCCTTTTTCTCCTCTTCAGGAAAACCACTCAGAGATAATTGGAGGTTTTGTCGACCTGCCCTGTGATTAGGGTTTACGCTTGGGGGTCACACCAGCCTACAACGCTGCGCGATTAAATTATGTCGATAAAAAATTATGTAAGCTTATGTTAGAGAGCATATATATTATTTTAATTGATTATATAGAATATTATTTTTTTCTTTATATAGTTTTGCAATACAAATATTTGAATCCTATATTTATTATAATCAATTAAAGGAATGCAATTCACAATTTTCTTTACTTTTATCAAAAAAAATAGAGTGAACTTTTTGTTTGTTTGTTTCTTAATTCTTATATATTAGAATAAAAAGTTATTTAGACTTACATGATAAAAATGTGTTTGGTCTTATATTAAAGGCATATATTGTAGACAATAGAAAATTAGTTTGTGTTAAATAAAGAAAATAAAAGCAAGAAAATATAATATTGATAATATAGAAAAATCTCTCAAATCATTATATACGATTGTCAAACATGCACTTGTATATCATGAAGATGTGAATGAATTAGATTAGAAATCCTTTTTGTAAAGTATGAATATGGTAATAAAGAGAATAGATTGAAAAATTATCTAAAAAGGTTGCATTAAAACTTGTGTACATAAATTCATTAGAACTTGTGTACCTAAATTCATTATAATGAGAGTAAATGTAGGTGAGACTCTTCATTCTTCTTAATATTTGTGTGTGGATTGTTTTCCATTCACGAATATCTATCAAAGGAGAATGGTGGTTCTATCCAAAATCCCGTTATTGATTTAACTCTAAAATAGCTACAAAATTTAAGCCTTGTCTTTCTATTTTAGCAATATTGATTATTGTTTTGTTGAGTGTTAATCCTTAAGATTTATGTATAGTAATTGTCCATGCCACGGATAATGGTATTTGTCTATGATTACCTACTACATAGACATTATAGGTATACTTTTTAGTCATTTTGATTCCATAGTGGTCTATTATAGTTATAAATTTTCACCACTACATACAAAGGTAAATCAAGTGGTATAGAGTCAATTATGTACATAATATCCAAGACCTATCTAGCGGGCCCATTTATAATTCATGCTTGAATCCACAAGTTTGTTGTTAATATGATCTTTGGCCTCTACATAACAAGATTTCTTGGGGAAGTTGGCATTATCAATTTTTTATTTTATTTGTGTTTTTATTGCACCATTGAGTGCAATTAGAAGATTTAGTAGTTTTTTTTGTTGCATAGCCCTTTACTTCAAATCCGATTCGCGTTGCCATCATCTGCCTCAACTACCCAATCCATCTGGCGGTCCACCGGCGTCCAACCTCCACCAAATCGGCTCCTTGCCCACGCCCTACCGTCCGCCAAGCCTAGTCCTGTTATCAATCTCGCCGACGGAAACTGGCCTGCAACGAACCCAATCGTCAATCAACCTGGCAATTCGACATGCCCATCCACGCTATCGCACCGTTCCGTTAACGACGATGCGTCATCGGCCGCCGGGTGCATTATTCGAATCCACCATCCATCTCAACCTACCACGACCATCCCCAACGTTCGCGCTCCACATTCCTGAAACCCTATCATTATCCCTCATCAGATTTATCATACTTATCAAACCCGAAACGCATGTTCATCGGAAATCTTATTTGCGTACAAACAACCGCCTACGCCGCTCAAAAGTGACATCAAACCGCCATTCCATCGAGATCTTCCCAAATCCACCCATCCCTGTTCATCCATACCGCCTCAAATGGAACCAGCCATCGCGATTCCAACAAACGACGCTTTATCGACCACTGCCCAAAACACCACTTTGACCATCCAACCGGCAACGATCCACCATCCCTTCAAACCCCTTCGTTCACCGTCAATCCGTGCTACCGCACGCCCGTCCCACTTCGACACCAACCTTTACCAAGCATCTCAAAGGAATCTAGATTTCCACTATTATCAAGGCCCATTTGTAATTTTTCAATTCCCATTCATTCAATTTTATTACATTTCATGTGTCTATATTGTCATCAATGTCCTCATCCTCTTCATGGCTAACCTTTATCTCAATAACCTCGTTTTTGTATGAGACCTATATATTGTGGCAATGTCATAAAAAATATTGTAGAGAAGTAGCTCACTCCAACAAAATGTTTAAAAATGTTTTGAATAGATTATTTTAGAATAATATAGGATTGAGGAAAGGCATTGACAATTTCCTTTTGTTTCCTATATTTACACTTGTATCCTTTGCAATAGGTAAAAATGAGAAGGATTATGCAAATTCAATTAGCATTAATATTTCCACTTGAGTAGGGCTTTGCATGTAGGAATGTAGGTAGCTCAATTTATGAATTTTTTATATGTTGTGGTGGTACAACTTTTAAATCTTATGGCTCTTTGTCTTAGCTATTTGCTTTAAAGTTGTAAAGTACTAAAAATCTTCTTAGGGTTGGTAAAATGTTGTTTTTCCATGTGTAAAACCTTAAAGAAACCCTTAACTTTACCTTGTACTTTTGTTTTAATTCTTCATTGACTTTTTTACCAAGTTTTGATGTCCTAAAATGTTTCATAAAGTTATTTTATGTCTCAAGGTTACTGGCCCCCCTTTTACCGTATATCGACTACATATCCTAGTGCATTTTAAAACATTTTTATTGTGTGTGCTTTTATTCATAACTTAAAGTGCTAGGAAAGCATAGCCCCCACTTGAGACATCAGTCACCTTCCTATTGCAACGTGTGCTCCTTATACATCACATTTGTGGTTTTCCAGTGCAAAGATAAAGGCGGTATTCATAAAGGTATCAACACGTGTCATGTCCTCATATCAACACTTAAATCCTTCACACTGCATTTCAATTTTCCTAGAGCAAAGATAAAATTTGTTAAGCATTCTCAATTAATAGAAAGGCACATGTTGCTTCATAATCCTGGCACGTTGCTTCTTCAAATTGCAATTTCATGTCTTTAGCACAAAGAAAATACAATGTGCGGTAGCAAATGAAAGTGGGACATGTGTCAACCTCATAATTAAGTACATATCTTCTTCATAGTGCAATTATTGGTGTTCAACACATGGGAAAATTGTGGTGGATTGGTCAATGATGACTTCAAGGGACATGTGGCACCCATTCATTTGAACGCATAAGTTCTTTAAAGCAAAATTTCATGTCCTCAATGCATAAATAAAATGTGCTAGGTAGTGACAACCAAGATACAGATACAAGTTGTTGGGTCGTTGGGCTGGGTCGCAGGGACAAGCAAGCTGTTGTATTAAAAAAAAATCAAGATAAAGATGTGTGTCTTATTTTAATTGTAATGTGCATCTTCTTTGCAGAGTAATTTCTAATGCTCAACACATAGGTAAAATACGCAAAGCGGTGATCAAAGGAAGGAGGGTGCGTGTTAGTTTCTAGTTCCAACGCATAAATCATTCACATTGTGACTTCTAGTTCCTAGAGCTTAAAGAAAAAGTGCTAAGTTGATGTTCCTTCCAAAGGCCAACACTTGTCATATTCCAGTTGTAGCACATTTTCACAAGATGAATATTCTTCATCAACGTGTTGATGCCAAAACGATTAAAAAGTCAAGGGACATGTGTTGCCTTCTTATTCTAGCATTAAGTCTCTTCACATTGCATTTTTTTCCAAAAGCAATTCAAATCACTTATGGGGTGAGCTTTAGGCATGCGTTGACTATCCATCATCTTGAAAAGCATTCAGATCAACAAGTATAATTCAAAAGAGACCAACTACACGTGTAGATGATTAGTTTCATCCACACGAGTAATTACTTAGGCAATTAAATCTCATCTACTGTTGTTTTTGGGATGATAAAACACATAACTATTTTTTTTTGTCACCATAATCAAAGCACTTTTGGGAATTGGATGAAGGCTTGAGCTTTTGGAGAAAAGTTGTGTGAACAGAGCTAGGGTTTTTCAAGTGACTTTTTATGAGTAAGTTTCTCTAGTCACTTGTAATCTTGAATTGTTTATGAATTATCAAAAGAGTTATAAGGAAGGATTTTAAGGTTGATATTTTGTAAATATTAAACAAAATTGAAACCCTAGGATAATCCAAAGATATTTTAAAAGGAACCTAGTTATCAGAAAATAAAAAGATTTGCAATGAGTGAAACAAGCACAAAATCTAAAGGAACTAAGAGGTTTATGGAGGGTGATTTGATGAAACAATTGTCTGGATCAACAAAAAGAGCCAAACATGCCCAAGGAATAGGAATTCTAATAGATAAATTAATTAATTGGGCACCACATATCAAAGATGCAATTATTCCTCAGCAGGGTTGGACTTTGTTTGAGTATGGCTACAAAAGAAGTCAATTTGACATACCACTATCAAACTTATGGACTCAATATTTGGAGAATTGGTTTTTCCCAATGTTTTCATCAATGTTGACTTGATTAAATCCCTAACTCAAAATTATGATACAAAGAATAGGGTTATCAAATGTGAGAAGGGAGTCCCATTGCTTGAGATTTTAAGGTAAACCATTGTGGATACTTGATTTAAATGTTTTAGCAAGTGTGAATATTGACTTTGGAGCACTAAACAAAGAGTGGTCAAAGGATATGCATAACTTTAGGGTCTTGTTGCTACTTCATCATTAGAGAAGAGGAAAAGATAGAAAATTGGTTACGTTTTTCAAAGATGAGGTAGGACCCTTTGATTTTGATATCTTTGAAAATTATTTTAACACTTATTTTGCATTGTGCCAAGTGTTGGGAGAAGACTACCGCATTCAAATACATGTTCCCATGATGATTATTGTTGTTGATAGTCAACATAGGGATGTTAACAAAAGCTTTGATTTTGCTTCATATATTACTGAAGAAATTTATAAGCGATTGAGAGATTTTAAAGACGCAAAGGTTAGATTATATTTCAAGTGATATTCCTTATTATGCCACTTAATTTTATATAATGGAGTGAAGATATGGAGTAAGCCCTTAAATTTGAAGATAATTGATGAGGAGGGAAATAGGTTGTTGGTCCAGACATGTGGACATATCTTTGAGATTCTCATTGTCCCTTTGTCAACTATTTAGCCATTGAGAATATTTGTGTGCAAGATATTTTGCAAAATTGTGGCCTTTAGCCAACGATGAAGATATCTAAGAAAGTGATAAAATTCCTTGGGCCATTGCAGTTTGATCATTAGAAGGAGATTGACCATAATTGGGGAGATTGGTGCCTACATCAAAATTGTATAATTTTCAAGGTTTATGGTACCTCATTTCAACCCTATTATATGCCAAGATTTGTATCAGATAGGTTGGCATTCATGGAGATAATGGGGAAACTAAATGAATTAGATAAGTTTCATTTTAGGTTGATCAAGAAAGGATCACTCATCCTTGTTGGAATGCATTTCTCAAATTTCACAATCACTACAAAGGAGGGTTTATAGAGGTTTTACCTTCCATGCTACAAAGTTACAAGATGAAAGTGGACAATGCAAGAGATTGTGATCTTGAAGGTTATATAAATGAAATGAGGCTAGCAGGAGGAAGGTTGCAATATTATCACAAATTCCATGCCTCTAATGATGTAGTTAGAAACCTTCAAATAGATGACTTGGTGAAGGAGAGAAAGCAGAGATGGATTTTTATAACCAAAATGGAAGAAATGAAAAAATTGACTCATCCTTCCTATAGGGGTGCTTGTTAGGATAAGGTGACATTAACCTTGTAATCCTATGGCATTTGTATGTCTCCACATTCCTTGGAATGTGTTATAGGGGACATGAGAGAAAAATATTAAATTTTGGCATGTTACATGATTAGAGAGGATTTATTTTTGGTGGAGGTTACACATCAAATATGGATAAGGCATCTTTCCTAGGTATCCAAAATGGAATATGAAAGGTTTTGGAGTGGGAATCCAAGATTTGAGAAGAAAAGGTTTTCGTTGGTGTTCCATCAAGAAATGTAAAGGTCACTAAAGCATCTGAAAAGGAAGGAGTTGGATAGACTATGGGTTAGGTGCCCATGTTGGAGTCTTGAATATCCAGTTAATATTTTATTATGTCTTTTGGTTGTCCATAAAGAGGGGAATGGGTTTTTTTTTAGGTGGTTTTGTGCCTCTTGTTTTGGTTTACCATTCATGGTTTTACCTCCCATAATTTCTATAAATTAGAGCCATGGGATGGTAGTTTAATATTGAGTTCTTGGAGGTAACAGGTTGTTGTTGGGTTGATTAGAGATCAATAATGAAGTGTATTATAGTGTACCTCATTTGAATATTAATAATATACTTGTCCTCTTTTCTCGGGTGGAGTTTTTTCTCGAAAGGGTTTCTCCACATAAATCTGGTGTCACATTTGTTTGTTGACTTTTATATTGTGATGTTTGCTACAATCACATATTTATTTCTAATTTGGCAATTTGATTTTTAGATCTGAATTCACTTGCATAAGTTCATAGTGTAGCTTTCCTTCACCTTGTTTATCAACATTTGGTATCAAAGCTAACAGTTATGTTGAGAAAGGGACGCCTTTCTCTTAAGTGTTGGAAGGTTTTTTGGCTACAGTGGGAGCTTTTGTTTTGTGGTATATTATAGATTTTTGAAGAGGATTGTTTTTCATGGCCTCTACCTCTCACTAAGATATTGAGAAATTTAATGGAATAGGCTATGAGATGTGGAAACTAAAGATGGAGGATCTCCTTGAAGAGAGGGAGATCAATGGTTGCTAGTTTCACAAGGGAGTAAACTGGATGCAACATCTAATGAAGATTGGAAAAAGTTAATCAAGAAGGCATGAGGAACCATACGATTGTGTCTCACAAATTTTTTCCTCTTAAATGTCTCCACAGAAGACATTGCATACAAGTTGTGGAAGATGATACGTGATATTTATCAAATTAAAAGTTTGTCTAATAATTTATATCTCAAAAGACAATTATATTCATTAAAAATGAAAGATGGTGATTCTATTGCAAACCATTAAAATGATTTTAATATGATTATAAGTCAGCTTGCATTAGTAGATGTTAAATTAGAAGATGAAGATAAATTTAACTTGTTTCTTTTT
>VDFB02063823.1:0-16267 GCA_007258455.2 Sequoia sempervirens | reverse complement strand
TGATATTTTATTTTATATTGCACTTCATGAATCATATTCCAAACTTTAGTTGATGATATTTTATATTGTATTCCATGAAATTGTGATATTTTATATTTTATATTGTATTCCATGGTATTGAATTTGATATGTGTTTCTGCATCATTTTTAAAGAACAACACTTAGATCACTCAACTCATAAATTCCTATTGCATTGCCATTCACAAAATCTTTGATAAATAACTCAACGAATATTAATCCATTCCTTTAATAGAAGTTAATAGTTCAACATCCACAACTTATAAGCTAACAAAAGCTAATAGTTCAACATAAATAACTTATAAAGACATCCACACAACTTAAAAAATAAAAGCTTAAACTACCAAATCACCTAAATTATTTAGAGAACTCCTTACGCATCCATCACCATAAAATATTTATTCACAGATAAACATTCCACAACAATGAAATTAACCAAAAAGTTATCATTCCAATAATAGACAATCCACTGGCAAACTACTCAGCAAAAGCACAATAAATCCACACAATACACACCATAACTCAAATACTTCCCATGCATGAACTTCACCATTGTTTTTCTATATTGAAATAACAAAAAAACAATAAAAATAGCATAGTTTTTATTGTCTTGATAACGGTTCCTTGAAGACAACCGTTTTAGAAATTTAAATAAAAAGTCTTTGAAGTATCAAGAGAGCCAAATTAAAGAAAATAACATAAAAACTAAAAACTAAACAACACCGACTCCTTCGCTTTCAATATTTTCTACCTCCTTCTCCTTCAGTAATGCCTCCCGTGCCTTTAATCTTTACCTGTATTCCTGGTACTTGGTGACAATTGTGGTGATGTTTTTGCTCCTTGGCGTTGTAGTAATCTGTAACCTGGTTCTCCATTTTCCCAAAGCCTTTTCAAAATCAAACAACATCTGAGATCTTCTCTCTTCTCCAAAATTATAAGCCTTCAAGTGGAGCTCCATTCCACTAAGTTTCGAGAAGGACTCTCATGTCACTGTAGAAGGATCAGATATTTCTTTATTGAATTTCTCTCTAAACTTCAGAGAGATCTCTCTTATATCTAGAATCCTTTCATCAAACTCATCAGTAATTTTTGCTCCCAGAATATGAAAATATTTTTTAATTTCCTCCAACATTTCATAATATTTTTCAAGTGTGTTCTTAATTTCATTCACTAGATTATCATACATATTCAATTTCCATTCTAATGAATCAGACCAGGAAGGGTCTAGCTCCTTAGGATTATTCAAAATTTTCTCACCAATTAATATCTTCGGATCCATAGAGTTCAATCCTTTCATTTCCTAAGAGAAAAAATAGAGACTAGTTTGATCTTTTCTGACATCCTAAAGTTCTCCTACTAACTCCTTCCTCTTGTCAAGAACTCAAGTGTAAAACTACAAAGATTTATTCAGAAAGAAGATAGCCTCTTGAGATATTGTTTCGATCCCCTCACAAGCAGCTCTGGAATAGCTCAAATTCTTTTTAATTTTCTCTATGGTGAGCACATTGATGCCCTCTACCTGAGGCTAAGAACTTGAGGCTTCATCAGATGTAGGAGGAGTGGCCATGGAAGAAATAAAGTTACTCAATGCGAGACTCGAAATGTACTTTATATTTTGTTTTTCACTTTTAATCATGTACGATCAATAATTGGTATGGTACATATCACCTTCCAAAGTTGTTGAGGCTCCCATATCAACATGTGTGACTCTTTGTAGTCCGCCAATTATTATTTCATTCATTTAAATCCTTGACATGGTCAACAATTTCTAACATTTGATTTCCAAAAGTAGCATCGGGCCACCATCTTTTGACATCCTCTTGATTTCTAGGTTTTGAAGAGCTTTAGCAATTTGTAACTCCAGATTCACTCCAACTTTCATTGTAGGAGTATACTTTCTCTTCTTTCCATTTCTTTTTTCAGCTATCCTCGGGAGGCTACTACCAAACCAAAATCTTTTCCAAAGTAATAGTTTCTTTTAGGAGCCAGTAGGAGTGAAAGGTGGATTATTAGGCAAAGAAGAGGGCATTTTAGAGTCTTTAGACATAGGAGGAAAGATATTATCTTTAGCGATATGTTTAAAGATAGCTTCAGAATCTACAGCCACAAGTTGAAGTTTTTCTTGATTGGTATTCTTCTTAGGGGTAGGAGAAAGCACATTGTCTTGTTCACAAATGCTCTTCAACTTGACTATTTCTTGTGGCCTATCACCATCACCTCCTGACTGATAATTTGCACTAGACGACCTAACAGAGGGTTTCCCTGATGATACACTTGCACCAGATGCTTGCGTAGACCCCTGCTCATTCTTCTGTGATGACTTCAGCTCCTGAATAGGACCAACAACTTGCTGCCATTTCCCATCCAACTAGTCCTAGGTTCTTTCAAGCACTGGGGCAACACGCACCCTCATATCTGAAATTTTACTTTGGTTCCAATCAACCCTAGGGTGGGATTTATTAGGAAATTTTTCATATCCAGGATCTAAGATTATTGAATCCTTAGCTACATTTTCAGGAATGTCAAATTAAAGATCGAAAGCCTGTATCTGTTTTAGCATTAGCCTCATATAATCTCTTCTCAAAAACTCATTCTCATTGAAACAATATTCTCAGAAATATTTGATAGATGGGTGATGCCGATATGAGCTCCCTCCATAGAGATTCTACTTCACAAAACCCTTACTGTCAAAATTAGCTCTCATAGACAAATTCTGGAGGTTATATTCCTTGAGAAGTCCTTCAGCTCCCTTGGCCATCAGGTTTGTTTTGCACAAAAAAGGGGTTTCCAATGGGAAGGCATACCCTCGTTTCCCCATGTTCTTATACTTAATATTAACCATTGCCATTTGTCGACAAACTTCTAGAAATATCATTAAATCTTCAGGATACTGAGGTAATTTCAATGGGGCTTTCTCTCAAAACCCCCTATTCTCAGATAGGAAAACTTATCAAACTGGATATAAAAACTCCCATATTTTGATACAAGAGAAATGGATTCAGGGGAAAGGTGCATTTTTGGATTTCCATCCAGCTTGGACCTCACGACCTCCATTAAAAATGCATCATTAACATGACAAAAATCATCCATTCCAAATTTTTTAGTGAATTGAGGAAAGCATTTATACACAAGCATATCATAAGCTAGGGTTCCTTGCAGCTTCAACCCTGGCCAAAAGGACCTCTAACTACCTACAATGTAGGTCAGGCAAGAACGAATACATAAAGTAGCAGTCTTATGGAAATTAATTAATTGCTCATTCAAATGGAAGCAAATAACTTCAGCCCAGTCAATGAAAATGTTCTTATCACAAACTGTTAAGATAAACCGGTACATCCAATCCTCAAATAACTCAACTTGTGCATTCCCAACAATGCGGTGCAATAAAGCAATAGCATCTGCAATTTCTCCCTTAAAATGCAATCTTCTGAGTTTATTTGGCAGTTGTGACTTACCTTTCCTTTCAGTCTTCAACTAGGTTTTGGCCATGGAGTTCTTACACCGGGCCTTTATTCGCCGAAAATTCACCCGCTTAATCAAGCGCGACATGTCTTCTAGAGGTTCCTTTCTAGAACCCTGGGCCACGAGAAACAGCTCTTCATGAGAATTCTTTTGCAATTATGTCCCATCCGTTTTACTCGTGGTTCCATGAATGTACCTTCTCACACATGCACTTATTAGGTCCACACTCAACATAGCTTCCAAAAACCCTCCAGCCTGAGCTAGCCTGCTTTCTAAGAGTTCTATATCCAGCTCAGACTTGTCATCCCTCTCCAGGTGCGCCCAAAATTCTTCTAACTTATAAGGTCCGAGCTTTGTATCCCTTACGCCGGCCGTCCATTCACTCTGCATGAGTGCAAAATGCAAATTTGCGAAGAAAGAATGTTTGCACCTCAGAAGTACTGGCCTTGGCAAAGAACAAGAATGCAGGCTAAATGTCTGAGTAAAAAGAATGTTTGCACTTGAGAAGTACTGGCCTTGCCAAAGAACGAGAATGCAGGCTAGATGTCTGAGTAAAACTTCACCACACACTTATGTCGTTATTTTTGATAGGACGTGCATTGAATGCGGCATTCAATTTAATTCCTCGAAAAGATAGCCTTGAAACATGTATGCTTTTGGAAATTCCTCAAAAGGAAACTCTAGTTTAGTTCGTACATAAGTCCATAATGTCACGCGGTTTGAAACTAGGAACCTTGTGAAACCAAAGTCCTGCTTTGAAGCTTTGAACCTCCCACCCACCAACTACAAAAGACCTGCAAGTTTCAGTAACCCAATAAAGTGGAATGAACTCCTAGGAATTGGGAAGTTATGAAAATTCAAAACTCTACGACAAGGTTATAAATTATAAAACTCTGATGACTAGCAACCAATATGGTTATAAATTATAAATCTCTGAGGACTAGCAACTAAGTTTAGGAAAAGCACCAAAACCACGACTTTGAGTGATAGTAACCACAACATGTCATTAATATTCTTTGTCATTATGCATTGATGTATGTTTTAATTCTAGATCTAGTTTAATGAACCAGTTAAAGTACCTTGATTAAAGCATGAATTCATATAAATACTTAGTGGATCCTCGATAAGTAGTAAATTAGTCATGGAGATCGAGTATCGACCGTGAATTGTAATGCAATTCTAACCATATGTATGCCTGGAATTAAAGTCACCTTATAGTTCATATTTTAATTGTGTTAAAAGTAAAACTTGAACATGTACTAAGTGATTCATCACTCAGCTCAATGCTTAATAACATATTAGAAATAGTCTTAGTAGCATATACAACAATGAACATCAACAATCGTTTGAAGTGTATCTAGTAGTTGAAACCACTATCAAACTTTTTCTTCAAATGAAAAAATAAATAATACAGATAATTTATTATTTAATATCGACACATTACTAAAGTCTGAGTTGGAACAAAGACAAATCTGCACAGAGCTGAGTTGGAACTTGGAAACCCATATTATCAAAAATCAAATCACTACAACACCTTTTCTAGCAACTTCCATTGTTCAGGTGGTGGAATTGTCATTTGTTCTAACTGATGTTGTTTGACTTGAAGATTTGTTAACAATTCATGATTCAAATTGGAACCTGTCTAGCATTCTTCAATCAATTTTGCATACAATGTTAGCAATGGTTAGATGGAATCCAAGTAGTTCACCACATCTGGGTTTTGAGGAAATTGGCCCAAATCAATCTTCATTGCATCCTCCATCTTCTTTTTGAAATCATTCTTTCCAATGAATCGCTCATTTGTCTCAAAACCCTCTGGCAAACCAAGTTCTGCGAAGTTCCTTACCTTTTCATCCACCTTCTTCATCTTGTCTGCAACCAAATTCAAATATTCCTTTGTTTCACACATTCTCAAACACTTTTCAATGATAGATGACAACATCATTGATGTAGCAAGCCGATTAGTAATCCCTTTTGATTTCAAAACATTGTCACTGGCTTTGTAGACTATTTGTTGAATTTCTTTTGCAAATTTCTCTAATGCCAACACATTTTTGTTGTCCACTAAATATTTGTTAAGCTTCTTATGATGTTGTCTGATAACATCAATCAATTGAAACGTGTCACACAAATGATCAATCCTCTGTATTATTTCATCCCAGATCTTTTGTTTCATATGGCTCATTGTCTCTCTACAAAATGCAGATAACTTATTTTGACAAGTCTCAATTTCATTTTTTGCTTCCATCACCTCTGCCACCAATCTTTCATTTATTTTTCTCTCCTTCTCCAATTTTTGTTCCCACTGTGCATTTCCATTCACAATGCTTACTCTTAGTTTTTCTGAAGTGGATTTTTCCTCATCATATTTCTCATTGCTCTCATCTGGCCTTTTCTTCAGTTCATTCATTGGAGTCTCATTTTTCTTATCCTCTTTGCTTGTTGATGCAGAGGCATATTTTTTTATTCTTTTTTCTAATTCATTGCTCTTGTTATCTGTTGCTTTCCTCTTTGCTTTCTCATTTGCTAGGTCTTCCTGTAACTTTTCAATTTGAGTCTACAACCTTTTTTTCTCTCTATCTTTCTTTAACAATGATGTGTACACCAATTCATTGTTCTTCTTTGATACATTAATTTTGTTAGTATTTATGAGTCCAAAAAAATACAATTGAATATTGTTCACCTGGAATTCAGATCGAGCCATCTGATTTGTTGGTTTGTCTTGAACTGTGGGAACAAGAAATGTGTACTCCATGATTTCTTTATTTGTGTCAAATGTGGGTAATACCATGGTTGTGGAAGGCTCTGAAGTTACAACAGATGCACTCTCCATCAGTTGCTTCTTTTCCTTTTTATTCATGTTTGATTTCTTTTTAAACTCTTCAATGTAATCAAAACCTAGGGACACGGGAACAATGTAACGCTTGAATAGTGAAGGAATAGCAGTAGTAGTAACTGGCACTGGGGGGTGCCTGGAAATAACTCCTTTGTGGTGGATCCACTGGTAGTGTGACTTGGACCTGTCAAAATCCTTTGCCTCTTTTGTATGCCTTGATCACCTGGTGTTTCTGTGGTATATTGTATTGTTGTCCTCTTGTGTGTAGTTTGTTGTTGTAGCACATGTTGACCACTACTAGTACTACTACCCATACCATCACCACCAGAGGCAGTGCCAGTTGCACTAAGCTCTCCACCATAGGCATGTCCTAGTTGTGATTGTGTCTGACCATGAGGATGAGGATTTGAAGCTCTAACAAATTATTTTGTATGCCCTACGTCTACTTTTTCACCTCTAATCCCAAGGCCAAAAAAATTACTTGCTTTTCTATGCTCTACATCTATTACTATCCAAGGGCCTTGTCTTTGGGATCCCAAAGGACCACCTTCATAACCCATTTTTTCAGCTATGGTTGCTCCAGTAGTATATGCTTCTTTTGTGGCCTCACTTGAACCAAGTTTGAAATTGACATGCTTCCTTCTTCCCTATCATCATTAGATTCATGATCACTTTCTTTATCTTCTTGTTCATCTGGATGCTCTATATTCCACAATTTTCTAAACTCACTATATTCTTCATTATCTCCATACTCTGCAAGAGCTCTTGGTTCACCTAGCTCCTTTCTCATAGACCAAAAGGCAGTAATTTTTTATCATGACCAATTTTTTTCTATAACTTCCTTCTCTAGAGAACCTAGCATTTTTACTCTACTACATGGTTTAACACTTTTTTGATAAAAATTATTGTACCTCCTGATTGTCTTTCGATGCAATGCCATAATTTCTACTAACAATTTCTCAAAAGAAATACCATTCTCAGCAACACTTTTCTCCATTGCAATTTTGACCTCATCCCAAGAATCCTTGTTTCTTAAGTTTTCGAGCAAGGGTTTACTTTCATGTTGAATTCTACTTGCAACATTCTTATTGAGCACAATCATTGATTTAATGGTGTCACATGGATCATACTACCAGTGACAGATAGCATCAAAATAAAAATAAAAATCAAAAGATTATATGCCACACTAAATTCTTTTCTCTCGAATGTGATCCCTCCACATGAAAAAGGTAAAGAAGGAAATAAGGTCTTTTTTTGCTGATTGGTAAAGTGCAGTTCATCAATACTCTGTATCTACCTTACATATTCCAAAGCAAAAACCCTTACTGTCACATGTATTGGAAGTTTGTATGGTTGTACTCCTGATCCATAAAATCTTAGCACAATATATTCTTCCATTAAGTACCAATCAGCCAATTGTATTTCTTTTCCTAGTTGAATGCAGTTTCTACATGACATAGGCAATCTAGGCTTTGGAGTATTTGTAATTGCTTGATGCAATGGAGCCAAAAATAGTCTACAAAATGACTGTAGTTCCTTCGAGAATCATGCATCCTTATAACAGTGGTCCATTCATATACTGGAGCCATTTTCTTTTCCTCAGGATTACTATAGGGCCGAATCTAAAGCTTGTTGGTCTGAAACATTCCTCTGAATTTCAATAGAAAAAGATAGCACAAGTAGCTTGTGAACCTAAATGTCTTGGTGGAACCTCCTTTAATCATTAAAAATTGTTTATGCATGGATTCTACAATGTGCTCAATAAATTTATATTTGACATGTTGAACACCATAATGGATATTATACACCATTTCAAGGAGGCATGCACCCTCTTCCAAATTGCTATCTAGTCCGAGACAAAATGCTAGCATGGAAATAGTATCCTGAACCCATGGTTTAAAAATTTCCAAATCATAAGGAGGCTTATGATCACCTTTCAATTTGTTTCTATCTTGAACTATTCTATTTAAGAAAGTTTTTTTCTCCATTTCATCCACTGCTTCATAATCACTAGCAAGCTTTTCTAGGTCAATGTGGACATTTCCAAATTCTTCGCCTTCGGTTGTAAATGTAAACCCCAACACTTTTCCAAGTTCTTCTGCATTAATGGATAACAATTCTTCTTTGCTATCTTGATTAACAATTGCTCTTTTGTTATCATCATAATTTTGGGCACAAACCATGGTAAATTCAAGGCAAGGGAAAACCTCATGTAACATCATGCACCCTAATCCAGTTACCCACGATGCACTGATACTATTAATTTTGATTTTATTTGAGGCCTTATTCTTAGATGAAAATCTAAGTTCTGAGGTACGCCTACTATAGGTTTCAGGATCATAAATATCATGGTATTCATCAGTGAAACCTGGGGTTTTAAGCAATTTTGCATAATCTATTTTTTTATCTGACATTGCTCTAGTGGTACTGCTGGTAGACATTATACAATTTGAAACTGTGAATTCCCTATTAGTCCTTAATTTTTCTTAATTCTTAAGTCTCTTAGCCCTAAACCCAAACTTCAAAGTTTGACAAAATAAGATTTTAAGAAATGTTAAACGATGAAACATAGCCACAAGAATTCTTTCACTTACCCGACTTTTGATTCTTGGAAAGATTAATGCCGACAGTCATGGAAACTGGGTTTCTGGAATGGCTTTGTTAGAAGTGGAACTATATAACCTAGAACAGGGTGGTGCTGCAGTGCGCTACAATGAGCAAACTAAAGACTGAAATCTCCCCGTGTGCTGACCCTCTCACTTAAAAATAAAATCACTTAGCAGTATAAATTGAAAGTGCTTTTTTCAGTCCTGTATTGACAAAAAATTCTAAAGAATCTAAACCATTGATCTTTGTAAATCTAATAGTTATAGGGTGATTCCGGACGTTTAGGTTCGCAACCCTAGTGCTTCGTGCATTTCATTCCAGAATGCAACTACAACCATACATCAAATGTTTATCGAACGGTTGAGTAATTTATGATATATATTATAAATAGTAAACATGTGTTTTAAAGTTTTTTTCAACCTTTAATGTGCTAGAATTCACATCAACGCCTTTATAAAATGAATTACAATGTCACATTAATAGCACAACCATTAATAGCACAGTAACACTTAACGTTGCAAAGAACTTAATAAAAGGAATTACAATGTCACACAATCACATTAATAGCACAACCATTTATTTTTATTACAATTGAATGACAATTGTCAATTTCACATTATTACATAACTAGTACAAATACAAATGTAAGCACAAGCGCTAAGCTTCGGCCATGGTCTTTGAGTCCTGACTCTCTGTCATCTGAAAATAAATGCATGGAGGAGGGCCACTACCAATCATGGTTTCTGAAAAATATACATGGGGAAAGGGGGGCAAATCAAACGGGGGAAATTCGAGCTATTAAAGATACAAAAAGTACTTATCCCCTTTGAAAATTAGAGTCATGCAGAGGATGAGGGGTTGTAAAACTACTCCCATCTTCTACTTGCTACTTCCATGCACTTGGAGAGAGCTTATCTCCATCAGAGCTCCCCATCCTGGCTCAAAACTTGTCTAAGAAGTTTGGTCAACCAAATCAAATTCTTTCCAATTCCACCCATTCTGAACTTGAAGGAAATTGGTCTTTTACTCTGTAACTGCATAACTGCAGGAAGGAGAATTTAGAGTATCCCCAATAATACCAGATCATCTTCTTCCTAAATCCTTATTAACCCTACAAAATGAAAACCCTTATGACAATTCAAACATTGCAATCGAGAGTCAATAGTATAGCCTTTAGCCTTCAACAAATTATTTCAGTTGTGTTCACTATCCTTATTTATGGGCCAACAGTTTCGCCTATAGTGCCACTACCAGCCTGGTCCCTGTGTACACCTCACACATGTCACATGTGAGGTTGGGTTACTATAGTGATAATCACGATTTGCGCAAACCAAAAAACCAACTTAATCAATTTGAGTACTTAACTTTAGTATTTGTATTGCTTTGTCTTTTACTTTTAAGTTTTAAATTTGCATGCAATTATTTCATAAATAGATAATTTCTTAAAGGATTTTTTTTTGATATGAATAGATTCATCAATTTCTTTTCTGTGCTTTTTAATAGCATAATTGCTATGATTTCATCAATTGCTTTATAATAGCACAACCGTTTATTTTATTGCAACTGAATGACAATGTCACATTATTACATAGTACAAATACAAATGTAAGTGCAAACACCAAGCTTCTGCTAGACCGCTGGTGAAAACGTAAATGTAATATATGTTTATTTGAAAAAAATGGGACTTTCTGGGTCAACCATGGGCTCTGAAAATAGATGCATGGGAATTCCTAGATCAAGCAGTAGCTTTGAAAATGAATGCATAGAGAAAAGGGGGCGAATCAAACCGGGGAAATGGGAGCCGTGAAGATACAAAATGTACTTCTCCCCTTTGAAAATCAAAGTCATGCAGAAGATGAGGGGTTGTAAAATTGCTCCCATCTTTTACTTGCAGCTTCTATGCATTGGGAATAGCAGTATTCCCATCAGAGAACCTCTCCTGGTTCAAAAATTGTCTGAGAAGTCAGGTGAATCAATTCAACTTCTTTCCAATTCCACCCATTCTGAACTTGAAGCCTGAACGAAATTGGTTGTTGAATCTATGACTACATAACTTCAGGCAGGATAATTTAGAGTATCCCCAATAATGCCACATAATCTTCTTCCTGAATCCTTATCAACCCTACAAAATGAAAACCCTTACGAAAATTTGAACATTGCACTCAATAGTAAGGTCTTTAGCCTTCAACGAATGATTTTAGTTGTGCTCATTAGTCACTATCCTTATTTAGTTATATCTGGGCCAACAGTGCCGCCAATAGTGCCACTACCAGTCTGGTTCCTATGTACACCTCACACCTGTCACGTGTGCACTGTGAGGTTACGTATACCGTATATTCATGATTCATAATGGTGATTCGTGCAAACCCAAAAACCAACTTAATTGATTTGTGTAACAATAGCTTAAGCCTTACATGTACAATTAAAATGTTTAATTTTATTGACGTCTGGCTACACGCAAACTATACCTCAAGCCTTACATGTACAATTAAAACTTAAGCCTGACATGTAAAATTAAAATGTTTAATTTGATTGACGTCTAGCTACACGCAAACTGTACCTCAAGCTAACAAGTGACAAACTGTCAAAATCGCCAGACTCCAGTGTCACTCGAATGATATGAATTATGAAAATTTGAAATCATTACAAATCTTGTTTCATTAAAGCTATGACTCATGAGTTGTCCAATCAATCACTTTGGATGTACATATGGCATTAATCGCCACGAGCAATACGACTACCACACGTTCTTCAAAAAGATTGAGAATTTCAATTAAATGAAATGAAATACGTCGAGCCATTGAAAAGAGAGAAATGAGCCTTGATCTCACCACGTGTCCGCACCTAATGGGTCTACTGTTATTCTGGAGGTTTCAATTTGCAAGTCTACTGCTTCAAAGATTTACTTGCGGAATGCACCTACAACCGTCCATCAAAAATTCATCGAATGGTCGTTGTTAGATTGATTTGTAACATCCTTTGTGTAAAACGTTCTTAATTTTTTAAGCATTGGTCCTACGTTCTTCCTAGGCGGTCCCTCTTTTAAAACAAACTTAATGCACGTGCATATTTCTGCCACTTAAGTTCTTCTATCACTCATCGCCAAAATCCAACCTATCGGATTCATTACCACGATGATGACCCTTGATCTAGCCATGTGTCCAAATCTAACGGTTCTAGTGTTATCCGAGAGGTTTCCATTCACAAATTTAGTGCTTGAGAAATATACTTCCGGAATGCAACTACAACCGTCCATCGAAAATTCGTTGAACGGTCTTGGTCCATAATGTCGTGTGGTCGCTAAAATTTGGAACCTTAGAACCAAAGTTTGAAGTTTCAAATTTTTTGAAACTTCCGACCCACCGACTACAAAGACGACCAAGAAAGACTTGCAACTAAGTTACTAAGGTAGTAAGGTTAGGAAAAGTACCAAAACCTTGACTTTGGTGAATTAAGATAGGAAAGGTGACAGGCACACCGCATGGTGCATTTATGGAGAACACTGGCGAAATGAGGTGTTATAATGACATTCACCTATCACCCTCGATGCTTCTTCAAGTTTGAGTGTAAGGATAATAGGATTGTATCCTTTCGGCGGCGGGTGATAGGTTGGAAGCCAGTGAAACAAAAAAGCAATGGAGGCTAGTTTCACCATGACATCGTGGAGGAAGTTGGACCCCTTTGTGGGCAAAGCATCTGTGCAGAGGCTGCGAGGTTTATTTCTCTTCAAGGAAGAGCAGGTGGTGCAAGTAGTTCAAATAATGTTGGGGGATGGATTCAAAAAATTGACACATAGATTCAGAACAAATATGGATATTTATTCGTTGGTCATGGCTTGGGGTTTAGACTTAGGAGAATCGGTGAACGAGGTGAGGAGAGTAATGAAAACTCTAGTGCATAAATATTTTTTTGTGGACATGGAAAGTATTTTGCAATGGGCGATACCAGGAGTAGGGTTGGTAAAAAAGAAGGAATGGATGGTGGGGGCCCGTAGCTTGCGGATTTAAATCACCTCTTTATCAGATGGCCAAAGGGTTGCCCTAAAGACCGATGGCGGGAAGGAGCTGAGAATGGGTGGAAAGCACTTAAAATCTGTGCTGAGCTAATGGCATTAGAGGAAACAATAGAAAATCTAAAAGAAGTTGCGAGAGAGGAGATGCACGAAAAGAAGGGACTGTGTTAGTGGAAGAAGTCAAAATCGTTAAAGGAGATACTGCCATTAGAGATGGGTGAGCCTTCAAAGAAGAATGAGTAATAATGGTTAACGTAAAGTGTAGTTTTCTATTTTGTTTTTAGCCTCTGCTACAAAGGCGTAGCTATTTAGGGAAGTTCTGATACTCTAGTTTTTGAGCTGGTTATTCAACTTTTTTGGTAGATTTTGGATGTTGCTAAGTTTGTAGAATCTGTATCATTTTTTTTATAATTAATAAAATAAACAAGTATCACCAATCAACTTTTTTGGTAGTTTTTGGATGTTGTGAACTTTATAAAATATGTATCTTTTGCTTTATAATTAATAAAATAGAAAAGTATCACTGATAAATAAAAATATTCTTAAAATTTTAAGCCTTGGTCCTACGTTCTTCCTAGGCGGTCCCTCTTTTAAAACAAACTTTATAATATCGTGTTGATATGTGGTGACTGATCATGCTATACTGTACACCCTGGCATGTATCCTTGCTATGGTTCAGGTCTGGGTTGGGCCCCGAGCAGGGTTTGGGGGCGGCAGCCCCCGAGAAAAAATTTCTTCCTACTTTTTTTGCGTAGTCACCGAAAAAGGGAAAAATCAACGAAAAAGGAAAAATCTGATTTTGTAGAACCCAAAATCTAGAAGCTTCTAAGCTTGTTAAAAAGGGGTTTGGATGGGTGTTACAGTATGACGAAAAATGTGATTATTCACAAGATTGTAATAGGTTTTTGCACTGGATAATAAAATCATTGGATGGTTGCGGTTTGGTGGATGTAGCCCGGATTGGGTGAACCACGTTAAATTCTTTGTGTTATAATTTATTTTATGCGTGTTTTAGTTTCTCTATTTTATTAATTAAATCTGCATTTAATTGTTAGATATCTGTCATTTCTAACCCTAACAAGTGGTATCAGAGCGGGTTGTGTTTCGATTATCGTCTGTAGGAAGGTCTCATGGCCAAGTGGGAGTCTCACAGTTGAGTGAGAGCAATGGAAGACGAGGGTAAGAAGGTTGAGAATTTTAATGGGAAGAACTATCAATTATGGAAGATGTAGATGGAGGACTATCTCTATTAGAAAGATTTATGGCGGCCATTGGAAGGGAAAACCAAGAAACCTGCAACAATGTCTTATGAGGACTGGGATATTTTGGATAGAAAGGCTCTTGGCAGTATTCGTTTATGCCTGGCACAATTAGTGGCATTCAATATTACAACAACAAAGACAACTAAAGAGTTGATGGAAACCCTGGCGAATTTATATGAAAAGCCTTCCACTTCGAATAAGGTATTTCTTATGAAGCATTTATTTAATATAAAAATGGTAGAAGGTGGGTTAGTTATTGATCATTTGAATGAGTTTAATATGGTCACCAGTCAATTAACTTCTATAAAATTAAACTTTGATGAAGAAGTTAGGGCTCTTTTGATTCTGTGTTCTTTGCCTGAAAGCTGGAATAGCTTGGTAATGGTTGTTAGCAATTCTATTTCTGGTTCAAATACATTAAAATTTTATGATGTTGTTGGTGTTATTTTGAGCGTGGAAATTCATAGGAAAAGCTCAGGTGGAACATCCACATCAGGCAGTGTTTTGAATGCAGAAAGCAGGGGCAGAACAAAGGAGAGAGGAAACAATTCTAGAAATCGTGGGAAGTCACAAGGAAAATCAAAGGACAAAAGGTCCCAATCTAGAGAGAAGAGGGATTGCTAGTATTGTGGTAAGCCGGGTCATTTGAAGAAAGATTGTTGGTCTCAGAAAAATAAAAAAGGAGACAAAAAGGAATGAAGTAAAGAGGTAAATATGGTAAGTAATAAATCTGATGAGGATGCTTTGATTCTTTCCCTTGATAATGCTGATGATTCTTGGGTGTTAGATTCAGGGGCTTCATTTCATGCTACTCCCCATAGAAGTTATTTTCTTGATTATGTCCAAGGGGATTTTGGGCTAGTTTATTTAGGAGATAACGAACCCTGTCAGATTGTTGGAAAGGGAAGAATCAAGATTAAGTTGCAGCAGAATGTGAATCATTGGCTACTATGTGAGGTAAGGCATGTTCCAAAGTTAAGCAAAAATTTAATTTCAGTAGGGCAATTAGATGATGAAGGTTGTGTTGTTACATTTAGTGATAAAAATTGGAAGGTCACAAAAGGTGCCTTAGTGGTAGCAAAAGGTGTGAAAGTAGGCACCTTATATCTTTGTGTAGGTCATACTGTTCCTTCTACTTTAATTGTTACGAAAAAAGGTCAATGTTTAGGAACAGTTGTTGCAGTTCAGCAAGTAGAAGATCATATAGTTGTTGTGGACTCTAAATCGACACTGTGGCATAATATACTTGGGAATATGAGTGCAAAAGGTATGAAAGTACTTCATTCAAATAATGTTTTACCAGGTCTAAAATGTGTTAATATGGATTTCTGTGAAATTTGTGTGTATGGAAAACAAAAGAGAGTAAGTTTTCTTAAGGATGGGAAGCAAAAGAAAGATGAGAAATTGGAGCTTGTACATACGGATGTATGGGGACCATCTCATGTATCTTCTCTCGGTGGCTCTCTGTATTATGTTACATTCATTGATGATGCAACTAGGAAGGTATGGATTTATTTCCTTAGGCATAAATCTGATGTATTTGGAACTTTTAAAAAATGGAGAAGCTTGGTTGAGAATGAGACGTGTAAAAAGTTAAAATGTATCAGATCTAATAATGGTGGTGAGTAGAACAATAATGGAGCGTGCACGGACTATGAGATTGCATGTTGGGATGCCTTTAAAAATATGGGCAGAGATTGTAAACACTGTTGTTTATTTAATTAATAGAGGTCCCTCTAATCCTTTGGGTTGTGGTATTCCAGAGGAAGCATGGAAAGGTAAGAAGGTGGGTTATTATTTTCTCACAACCTTTAGTTGTGAAGCATTTGCACATGTAGATTATGAAAATAGAACCAAGCTTGATGCAAAATCAAAGAAGTGTATATTTGTTGGATATGGCATTGATGAATTTGGTTATAGGCTTTGGGATTTTGAAAATCAGAAAATTGTGAGAAACAGGGATGTCATATTCAATGAGAAAGTTTTGTACAAAGATCTGTTACTGCAACATGAGAAGAAAGAAAATGATTAAGCAGTGTTGGATGATATTCCAAACAATGATGTTTCAGT
>VDFB02063821.1:0-17875 GCA_007258455.2 Sequoia sempervirens | reverse complement strand
GCACTTCACTTTTCAGTGATTGGTAGCCCATTCCCAGTGTGCTGTCGGCTAGTCAGTGGCAAAATTAGGGTTTCCGGCTGCTTGGTGGGTTCTCTTGATGATCTAGGGTTTTGTTTGTTGGAGTTTGGTTGTTTGGATTTTGGATTCCTTCTGGGTTTTCAGAGAGCTTTGCAGAGGTATGACTTGCAACTACGTCGGGCAACCTCTCCGGACTTACTATTTTTAGGAAGTTACGACGGCTACATCCTAAAGTTTGGGATTTTGGATTGCGGATTCTTTCTGGGTTTTAAACCGCGTGTTATCGCATGCACTTTGATCCAGACAGCTTTACGGAATTTACTATTTTTAGTAAATTCTATTTCTGGCAGTGGTCCTGTTGGTTTCGGCACGGATGGCTCTCATATTCAGTCAGCTCAGTTGGTTTGATCAATTTTGGCCTTGGGACGCATTTTGGAGAGACAAGTTCATTATATTTAAATAATGTTATGTTAATGTTATATTTTAATGTTGACTCCCCCCTTGGCCTAGCTACATCACTTCAAGTTGTTTTTAAAAGGTGTTCTTCAAGGGTGGGCGCTTCATTGAAGGAAATTTATTATTATTCAAAGGTCTATTTCATGCTTGAGTTGGACGCCTTCTTTGAGGAGGGAATTAATTTAAAATTAAAGTCAAATATTGCTTGGAAAAATGGGACGCCATCTCTTGGAGGGAAAAGATTGAATTCAAATCTGAAAATTAGGGTTTCTCTTCTAGAAGCTTCTAGAGGGTCTTCTCAAAATTATATAAGGAAGCTTTGGGTCTTCATTTTGGTATCTTATGTCTTGAGTAAAGTTATGCTGCCGGAATGGTATTTGGATTGCTTCGAGGAATGAATGCCTCCTAACCTTGGCTCGACTTCTTGCTTGAAAGACAACAACTAGTGGAGAGTTAGATTGTAGTTGAGTGAGATTTGTAGTGAGATTTTGCATTGTAGAGGTTGTTTTGCATTTGTAGTTCAGTTTCTTGCATTTTAATCAAAATCTGGAGTTGCTGATTTTGTATTGCAGATTGAAGTTTATACTCATAAGTCTTTGGGCGAATTTATTTTGGTTATGGGTAGTTTACCCATGCATTTGCTAGCCTTGGGCGCCCCTCTATGCCAAGTTGCAGATTTTTTAGAGGTGTCTTGTATTTTATCTTGTTGGTAGAACATTTCTTGAGGCTGTACCATTCTGTTTTGCCTAGCAAGTGTTTAGAAAAAAAAAAATACTTCAATTTGTCAGCTGTTTCTTTGTCTAGTCTTCATTGTCATCATCCTAGCTTTCGTTTGCATCAAGTCTCATGTCATTCTGGCAAGTATTGAGTGAGTTGTGAGCATTTTAGTGGATTCTAGGGTTGCTGGTTATGCATATTAAGTTGCTGTTCTGTCATATCAGCTTGTGTAAAGTCTATCTTTTGAGTTGGGTTTGGGTTGAAAGTTTTTGTGATCATTGAGGAGACATTATACTATATTGCAGCATGGTTAGACTTTCTTATTCTATGTATTTGGCAGACAAATCTCTAATTATTGTAAGCTGAACAGTAGTACTATCAGCAATCTTACTTCTTCTCTGTTATTTCATTGTAATACCCGCTGGATAAGTGGAAGAGGCTGGCTTGCCGCCTATTTACTTTGATTTGCATTGTAATATCTTACATCTCCGCCCTATGGTAGCTCCATTCCCACTCTGGGTTTGAAAGCACATTCTGGGTGTTGAGTTTACTTTCAACATAATAGAAGATAGGGATCCTCGACCATATGCTTGTGGAGTCATCCAGTAGCATTTGGTTAAGGATTTTGGCTCGAGCATTGCTGAGGAATCCCTCTCATCATATGCTTTCGTCGTTATCCGGCGCATTCTTGGTTGAAGTTAATTCACCATCACGTTTTGGTTTAAGTGCCCCAGCTTCGCGGATGTGTGTTCAACTACTTGTTATTGAAAATTTAGAAATTTGGCTTAAAGATATTCATAGTCTTGGTGGGACATTCTTCCGCTTGGGGCAAGATAGTGGGTGGGATTTTGGTTAGGCAGCTTGTGCTCTTGGGCTTAGATGGATAGCTTCAGGCGGATCTACCCATGCCACTCCTCCTCTGTCTTCATGATTGCTTTTGTGATTATGTTTATATTTTGGATATGCAAATATTAATGCTAACAAACATATGTATATGTGGAAATGTTGTTAACATGGTGAATGCAGATTTCAATCCAGGATTACTTCATTAGGAAAAACTTCCTTTTAAGAGAAGAAACCCTAACCTTAATCAACAAGCGAATTCTAGGGAAAGGTCGGGTAAGGGACATTACATGACCTTATCCTATGTGGCCTCATGTGGTCCATGTCGATGGTCCTCAACCGCATCATCATGAGAGTGGTGTTACCTAGTGAGGGCTTGTTATGTCGGCTGAGGAATCTGGCGGCTGGATTCCCGCGGACCCTGAAACTTGTCAGTTTCCTAGGATTACATTGAGAGTTCAAATGCGCTGTAGTTTTGGTCACCACCGAGTGGGTTCCCAAGTCTCGAATAGTCAATTCGAGGCATTCCCTGTTCTCCTGCTTAAAGACCTTGAGAAACGAGATCTTTCGCGACATTTCACTGTTAATACTTTGCAAATTACGGAAGATGCAGTAGCACTGAAAAAGTGCGCCCCTGCAGGGAAAATCCAAAATTTGGCTAAGTCTGGAAATGTAAGGGCGCTAAAATTTAGCGCCCTTGCATGAAGTAAAAATTCCAAAAAATGCAAGAGCGCTAAATTTTAGCGCCATTACATTTTTTCTCAACACTTAAACTTTTTTCATTCCTCTGGCACGTTTCTTCACAATTTCGCGTTTTTCGTCAATCGTGCCACTTGTCGTGCCTAAATTTATTGCACGACTTGAGTTAGGTTTTTAATTTTCGTTTTGCGACTTAAGTGAATGAATTCATCTCTCATTTGAGTTGTTCACTTTTTATTTTCTCCTCTCCTCTTGCTGTGCGAGTTCCTTTTTCCACTGCATTTCGCGTTTTGAGGATTTTCGCCATTCACCTCTTCAGCAGGATTCGCGTTTTGCTCTGGTATGTTTTTCGTTTGGTTTTGTCTTCACTCTTGTCATTTGTATATGATCTTTGTACATTCGCGTTTTGATTTCTTCATTCACGTTTTCTTTATTTCATTCGCGTCCTCCTCCATTCGCATTTTCCTACACGTTTATGCAATGGAGCCTTCATTCATATGCGTCTTTTTCCTCTGTGCGTTTTCGTTTTGATGCTCATTCCTTCTTTTCTTTTCTACTCTCTAACCCTACGCATTTAATCCTTTGCTAACCCAAATGCGTGGTGTTCTCCATTTCGCGTTTTTTCTCTCTTCACCCTACGCATTCTTCTCTTATTCTCCTCTATGGTCGATTTTCTGTGGAACTTGTATCTATTCCAATGTATTCATGTTGAAAGCTTTTTGTTTCTCTCTATATGCGTTTTGGTGAACGTTGAAAAGATTTATCATTGTGAAAGAGAATTCCCTTAATCTTTGGAGGCGTATGTAATAGGATGAAAGCAAGTTCAAGCATTCATGATTCGAACAAATTGCCTTCTCCAAGCCCGAGCGCTATCGCCATTCCCTCATGCATCTGCATCTCCAAATTCTCAAGAAAAAGCAGAGGCGCTGAATTTTAGCGCTAGGACATTTTTGAGAAGATGAGATTTTACCTACAACTGTAAGATGTAAGGGCGCTAAAATTTAGCGCCCTTGCATCAAATTCATCTCTCTCAAAAGCTGAAGTGCTAATTTTGTGCGCCATGACATTTCAAATTCACTAAAAAAAATTGCCTAACACTAAAAGTGTAAGGGCGCTAAAATTTAGCGCCCTTACACCAAGAGCAATTTTCTCAAAATGTAAGGGCGCTGAATTTTAGCGCCCTTACACTTTTTTCTGACTTTTCCCAATTCCTTCCAAATGAACTTCATTTTTGACCAGTGCGCTCCAGAACCTCGTCTTTCCGCATTTGTGCATCGTTTTGCGTGCCTCGCCATCCGCTCCATGCTCTTCCACCCTCGTGCTCATTTCACGCTTTCCCATGTTTCCTAACAATTGGTGTTTGTTCTGGCTAGACGGATTGCAGTCTACTCTCAGAGATCGTCCAGTTAAGAGTGCTCAGTGTTCCAGTTTCTTCTGATGACTGCTACGAAACCTCCTTCTTCTTCGAAAGCAAAAAGCAAGATGAAGTACAAATATCAAGGCGTCTATCCGCCAACTATGGTACTTTCGAAAGTTGAAGAAATTAAGGATACAGAAGTTGGCCATCAAGATTTGGTTGACTTTGCAAAGCTGACAGAGACGAAGCCTCTTCCTGATTCAATGAGGGCAATAGTACACAGTAATCTCCACTTGGTGGCAATGTTCCCCACAGCTGCGCACAATACTGAGTTTGTTCTTCAAGTTGCGTCTCATTACATCCGAGAAAGCAGAAGTGTGATCGACTCTTCCGGGCATGAGATTCTAAGGCTCGACCCCGATTTCTTTGACATCGTCTTCAAGGTTCCTCACATGGACAAATATATTGACATTTCTATATCAAAAGCACAGGAGATTTTCGATGCTGATCCTAATAAAGCCAAACAGTTGATAAATACTCAATGGCTCAAAAAGCCTAGATCCTCTGTTTCCAGATGGCCGAAAGGACTCCTGAGAAGTGACTTCAAAGATGACGTCAAGGATATGATTACGTTTCTGAGCAGAGTGAAAGGTTTGCCGGAATCATCCACCTTTCACGATTGGATGTATGAGTACATCAGGATCATAAGGAGGCAGAAGGTACATATTGACTGGGGTAAACAAATCAGTGATGAGATGCACGAACAGTTGATCAATGCTCCTTCTACATTGAAGTTCTACATGACTTCTTCCCTGGTGTACGCAGCAGCTGTGATGAGACAATTCCCAGGTCTATCTACAAAGGGGAATCGAATGATGGTGCCTGTGTATAGATATTTCTATCAGTTGGAGCTAAAGGAAAGCTTTCATCATTTCAGACGGGTCACTGATGCTTTCTTTGCGCCCTTACTCTTCAACTTTGATCCATCCTTGGAAAGAAGAAGAGTGTCTGATGAGGCTTATAAGGTGGTAAGTAAAGTTGGATGTATTTTTCTTCAATTCCCAGCGTTTACTTACTTGAGAGTAGGTTGTTACACCGGTTGTCCCTACATGCTACCGCGTTATCAGCCGGATAAGTAGGTTCTCATAAACATCGCAGACGGTGATATCAATCGCGAAAGAGCGAAGAAGCAACCACAAAAGCGATGGATTCAAGTTCCCAGCGACCATCGGCGGATATACTATCGGTTGCACAAAAAGCTAAGTTTGTCTATGCTGAGATGCAGATCATGACCATCAAAACCTACAGGTATAGGTTTGATTTTGACTACCGAGATGTCAAAAAGAAGTTGCAAAAATGTCACCAACACAGGTACCATTTTGAAGACATCTGGGCAGATTGTAGAGATGAAGAAGCCATTCAAAAAATGGACTATTGCAGATTGACAGTTCAACAAATCAGAGATCTTGGTATTGTTGACCTACCAGAGGATTTTGAGGATCCAGGTGATATCATCAACACTGTCTATGATGAACAAGGCGTTGCTAAGAGGCCGTTACCTGCAATACAGTGGTCTAGGAAAGAGGTCACCGGCATGAGAGAAAGGCTGAGACCAATCCTAGCCAATACAGAAGAATGGTTACACAAACATGGTTATGCAATGAAAAGTTTCAGGACAGACTCAGAAGGAGAAGCGTCCGAGGCAGAAGCACGCCAACAGCAAGAACTTCGCGACAAAAACAAGTCAGCGGCCGTTCCCACTTCTTCGCGGAGAGGCCCTAGGATTAAGTTCACTGTTGGTAAAAAAGATACCCAGGCTGTCCAAGAGACAGAAATGACGGAATCTCATCCATCTCGCTCTAAGGGTAAAAAGCCCATCTCAGAGGAGATAGATTCCGATGAAGAAGATACTTCAAGCGACCAATCCGCTGAAGATGAAGATTCAGCAGAAGCAGACTCCGATGCCGAAGAGGTTTCTGAAAGCGGGCAAGAGTCTGATGAAGATTCTGAAGAAGGATCTGAAGGTGACGTCGAAGGTGAACCAGAATCGGAGAGGCAAGAGGGTGATCAACAGGAACCCGAGCATGATGAAGAAATAACTACTCCTCCCGAGAACGTAGTTGAGGAAATTCACAGAACATCATCGCCCGTGACTTCAAACATTCCTCATACCCCTTTTGAGTCAAGAATTCCTTCACCTCCTGCTCCCTCATCACCTATTCCTACCACGAGCATTCCTGCAGCCGAGATATCCCCTATCCCTGCAGCATCAACCCAGCTTGATACTCCATCAGTGACAAGCATTCATATGGTTGATATACTGTCAAGCCCACCATCGTCCATTCCTAGCTTGTCTTCGCCAACGTATGATATCACTTCTGAGAACGAATTCAATCGTTTCATGAATGAGTCGATGCGTGATCAGCCCAATGTGTCAACTACAGGAGCAATGATGACAAACACTTCTCCAATTGTCACGATACCATTGGTGAGTTCAGATGTGACAATAACTTCAGAGGTGGCAATGGCGACCAACTTGACAGTAAATCCAGAAGTTCACACTTCTTTTTTTCCTCCTTGGCTAATATCTCAAGTGTCGAAGCGTAAAAAGCAAATTATTTCTCCAGAGGAACTCGACCTTGAAGAGATAGTTCTTCCAAAGGCTAAAGGGAAGAAGAAGGCAAAAGTATACTCGAGGCTGAATGTTGATAAATCTGGCCACAAGTATGCTGAAATTGGCATACCACCGAATCAAGAAGGTGATGTCAATATGGAAGACTACACAGTAACAAAGATCCAGCTTGGCAAGGTTACCAACGAATTACAAAGCCGATCGCAGATTACTTTGGATATCTTGGCGAGAAGAATTTGGACAAAGTTGAGCAATCTTCATTAACATGTACAAGCGGTGAGCATTATGCCCTTCATAAAGGAACTTACGGTTCCTGTAATGCACAACCCATTGCGGCCAGTGGTAAGTATTGAAGACCCAGCTGTCAAGAAAGCTGAGAAATTCGCCTCCAAAGGCAGAGTGTTGTATGACTTTGTTGAAAAGATCATTGAACACGGATCTCAGATAATTTTGGCTGCGGATGAGAAAACCACCATATTGGCCAAGCTCACCACAGAGCTTGACAAAGAAAAGGGCGTACTTTCCCAGGAGCGCAGAGACATGGAAAAATGCCTGTTGTCATGGTCGGAAATGAAACAGGTAAAGCTCGGCAAATTGGTGGAGGTTGGGGTAATTCCCGACAAAGAAAAGTTTGTAGAGGTAAAAGAATCACTGAAGCACAGGATCCAAGTGGTTCAATCTCTCATTGAAGACCTTCACCAAGTACAGGAAGATGTCGATGGGCATCGCAACATTCTTGACAAAAGTATCAGAGAGTTGCCTGGTCAACTTCTTGAGGACAATCGTATCTTCCTACCAGCCGCAGAAATATCCCTGATCTTCAAAGAAGCCATCATGAATTTGATTGACAGTTCAGACTTCTCAGAAGCTTCACTGAACATCATTTGTGATACAAGGCTCACATTGGACAACCTGAAGACGCATCTTGACAGGTGCAAGAAGGTTCACTCATCCGCCATGAGATCGATCACGAGAATCCACACCATTGTGGATTACACCGTTGGTCCAGATGAGAAGTTCGTGCAGGAGACTAGGAGGAAATTTGAAGACTTCTGCGCCCAATGCAAAAAGACGTGAAGCAGCCTCCTATTCTCCAGTGTTAGACATTTCCGGTGCATCCCATAATGCATCTTGTAAATATTTCTCGACATTTTCGAATGTCATTTTGTAAATTGTAATTACACCAAGTCCAAAGATGTAATATTTTGAAAACAAATTACGCTTTGACTTTGGTCAAAGTTAGGTGAGATTTCCTTAATTTTCTCACCTAACTTTCCTTATTTTTCTCATCCCTCTTTCTATATATTGTGAGGGATTTTCATTGTAACAGGATCTTTTAGCCTTTTGCAACGAAGTGCTGCCCTTTTGTAAGCAAACTTGTGAAACTTTGCGTTCATATTTTGTGAATGAGATTCAATCAATAAAGGAAAGGATTGCAAGCCAAACTTTGTGTTGGATTCGATACTTTTGTAAGTTGATTTGATTTGGTAGTGATTAGTTCGAGAAATCTGAAAGACTCTAAGTGGTTGATGTAAACTTTGTGTTACATCCGTTATTTAGATTGCATTGTTATTTTTTTTATCATTGGTTGAGTGATCTATAAGACTTTGCGCTTATAATCATTCATGCTCATGCATGTTCTTGTTGGATAATCTATAAGACTTTGTGCTTATAATTATTCATTCCATTGGATACTTTGTCGAAAGATCTACAAGACTTTGTGCTTGTAATCGTTAAATTGCTTCGTTAACATTTTAGTTGGATGATCTACAAGACTTTGTGCTATGTCGTTCATCTTTGTTAGAAGAATTGTTGCGATCTAAAGACTTTGTGCTTCCTAGCGTAGCAAGCAGTCGTTTATGCAGATCGACCGATAAAGCTCTGAGCGACTTTGTGCCCCGTGAGCTTTCCATTTTATTTTCTTTTGTTTATTTGTTAATTACTTACGTATCCTCGCAGCCGCTTTGGCCGAGATAGAGATATTGACGTCTTTGCTAGTTATTCGTTTGATTATCAAAATTGAACTTCCAACATTGAAGCATTGTAAACATCTTCTCTGAAAAAGAGAGAAGTATGAATGTAACACACCCCCCCCACTCCGTGACTTTCGTGTACATTGTGTAATTACTTTTGTGATTTACTATTGTTTCTCTTAGTAGTAAGAAGGGCGCCTCCCCTTTACGAGAGGAGAGATTCACATCTCACATAGCTGTGGCTGAAGTCCAAGTTGTGTAATCTTTCAAAAGTTGATTACATAATTTTCACCCATCAGTTTTTTGGCGACTCCGCTGGGGAACCTACATACGCAATCTGAGCCTCACGCTTCGGATTGAAGTAGATAAGTTTCCATTTTCTTGCTGTTCTTTTGTATATTGTTAACTCTGTAACACCCTTTGTATTCAGATTTACATTCTGGCGGACCGAATATATACAAGAGGATTGAGGGCTCAAGGAATAACAGATCCACTCTTTGAAGAGTTGCTGCAACGTGATTTCCCATTTACTCTTCCACGAGCAAGGTCACCATTGCAGCGGGCTATAAGCTTCCCTCCACGTAGCCAAAGATCTCCAATCCCAAGTGTTTGGTCAGTTTATCGCAGACGTCTTGTTCAAGCACCTGCTGTGCAACCAGTCATGGCCGCACCACCTGCAGGACCGTGGGGAAATGCTTTTGGTCCCCTCCGTTTGACTCCACCTTTACACGAACTCCCCCGTGTATCCAGGAAGCATCTTCCAAAATTTCAAGGTGATGGCAAACAACACCCCGATGAGCACATATCCGCATTTTACATAGTATGCGGTGTTCTCGGCATTGAGCACGAAGACGTTTCTGTCAGACTATTCATTGAATCCCTTCAAGGGATTGCAGCCGAATGGTTCTTTACTCTTCCCAATGCTTCCGTCACCAATTGGGCTACTCTTCGCACTAAATTTGAAGAAAGGTTTAAGCCTACCGAAGATTCACATGCTTTATTGGCGCAACTCACCACCATGCGTAAAGAAGCTCACGAGCCTATGCGCGAGTTTGTGGCAAAATTCAATAAGTTGGTGACACGGATCCCCAATGATGCAAGACCAACGGATCACAACCTGAAATGCTTCTTCATTAACACCCAATTACCCAAGGTAAGTTTCTACTTGCGTAGGGAAAATCTTGCTAATGTTGCAGCAGCCCAGCAATTGGCTACCAGTCTAGAGGACGACATGATCCTTGCTGGAGAAATCAGGATGGGAACTAACAGAAATAAAAGGATGCAAGCCTCAGGATCTTCAGCATCCAACGCTAATGCTCCCATTGCCAGCTCAAATTTTACAGATCCCATGGTCCAAAGGTTGGCAAATGAAGTTCTGTCTCTTAAGAAGCAGGTGTCGAACAATAACAATGGTAACAACTACAAAGACGTTCCTAGGAGGACTTTTCCTAACTATGCTGGCAACAAAAATCAGAATCGTCTCCCAGCACCTCCAGGACGACTTGCTCTTGAAGCCCCGCCTGCTAACAATGCCGCTGGGTACTATGAGACTGAACAAAATGATTATGCTCAGCCCGAATATCCTGAAGAAGAAAATGCCGATCTCTTCCAAGAAGAAGAAATTGGATCGGCTGGCGACTCCAAGATCAGCTATTTGCAAATGATGGAAGAAGAAGAAGAAGAAGATGATTTGGTGACTGACGCTTATGCTGTTTTTACGCGGCATCAACAAAGTGAACTTGACAAAGCTCAAGCCGTTGCTGTCCTAGAAAAGGAGAAGCCGCCCATAACGATTGCCAAAAGAGGATCTCCTCTCCCTTGGCAGCCTAAGAAAGCAGCAAATCCGCAAGTAAGTGCACCCCGTTCTTCTTCGTCAACTCCCATTGTTCCTAAAGCTAACCCTCCCGTTCCAGAGACCAGTGTGCCTTTTGTGAAACCAATTGGTGAAGTTACGGCTTCCAACCTACAAAGTTCTTTCCAGGCTTTCGACATCATTGACCATGCCAAGAAAACCAAGGTTCAAATGTCCGAGGCTGAATACCTCAAAGCCAACCCCGACCAATTTGACAGGCTTGTCAAGTTCGTAAATGATAAAAAGATCTCCCCAAGTCAGGATATTCCTCCTGACGTCCCAGTTCCTCCTAAACCCAAAGTGTCACAAAGTAACCTCGTATCTAATCCTCCAACTGCTTCTGGACGCATTGATCCATTTTTCATCTCACTACTTGTAAATGGTTTCAAGCTGAGTAACTGTGTCATAGACTCTGGTGCGTCTGACAATGTGATGCCCGCCAAGGTAGCTACTGCGTTAGGCCTTGAGATGACCAAAACCTTCAGCCGTTGCTTTTCCATGGAAAATAAGCAAGTGCCATTGATCGGTCAGATCAAGGATGCCCAATATGCATTCGCCGCATACCCGGAGAAGAAGATAAAAATGACGGTCCTCGTGGCCGATGTACCAGCTTCCTACGGTATACTCCTCGGACGTAATTTCTGCAAGGATGTTGGAGGAGAGCTAAGTATGGATATGTCTGAAGCAAGAATACCAGTAAAAGGTGTGATGCAAAAGTTGATTCCCGAAAAGGAATCAAAGTTTTCAGTTATTGAGTCCAATGATCCCAGAGCTCAGATTTTGTTTGAATCATCAGGCGTGGGAACTTACTACCTACAAACAGATGAGGTAGGAGAATCCTCAACTCAAAATGAGCTAGAAAAGGATGATACTTCGTCAACTTCAGATGAAACGTCATCAAGAGATTTGTCCATCTCCGACCATGAATCTCCATCAGAGGATGAAGTCTTGGATTTTGACACTGTTCCAATTGGTGATTCCAACGGTGTCTGGCTACTCGAGTTCAATAGTAGCTGCTCTTCGACCGGTTCTGGAGCAGGAATGGTTTTCATTTCGCCATCAGGGAAGTTTTTCCCTTTCTCCTTCAAGCTGCAGTTTGATAACACCAATAACACCGCCGAGTATGAAGCCCTGTTACTGGGAATGCAAGTTGCATTGAAGAAGGGTATAAAAAACCTTCATGCGCAAGGTGATGCCGAGTTGATAGTATGTCAAGTGAGAAATCTCTATCAAACAAAGAATGAAAGACTCAGGCATTACCGCAATCTAGTATGGGATTCCATTGAGGAATTCGAGGCTTTCGATATCTCCGTTGTTCCCAGAGAATACAATACTAGAGCTGATTCCCTTGCGATCTCCACCACGCTCTTGGTACCACACAAAGACTTTCAAGGTTCTACCTACACCATAGAGTTGGTTTTCCGCCCAAGTGTACCTGACAATTCAGAAAATTGGCAGATTTTTAACGACGACCATCAAATTATCGCCTTCCTTGATAAAGCTGAGAATTTCGATGAATTGTACTTTGAAGGCAGCGATTCTCCACTTCGAGAATCCGTGACCGATCTAGATCCTATCACGGGTGAGGAATATCTCCAACTCAAAGGGAATAAGATCCCTAAAGGATTGGTATCCTTGGAGAAACTTTTTGACAAACATGATCGCCACGTCAAGAAACAACTCTCAGATTCTGACTCATCTAATGAGGTTGAACAGATAAATTTGGGAACTGAGGCCGATCCTAAGATGGTCAACATTGGCAAATGTTGCACGACCGAAGAAAGAAGACAGTTTGCTCAACTACTGCAGGAGTACATCGACGTCTTGGCGTATTCATATGACGATCTAAAGTCATTTCGGCCCAAGGAAGTGCAACATGACATTCCTCTCAAGGTTGGTGCTTTACCTTACAAACAAAAGCAGAGGCAGTACAATCCCAAGATTTCTGGAACGATTTTAGCTGAAGTTCAAAAGATGCTGAATGCGCGGATAATTTTCCCTATCCATCATTCAACATGGATAGCCAATATCGTCCCTGTTCGTAAGAAGAATGGTGAAATCCGCATTTGTGTAGATTTCAGAAATCTAAATCAATTGTCTCTCAAAGACAATTACCCACTTCCAGTGATGGATCAAGTTCTACAAAACGTAACTGGATCCGAGATGCTCTCCATGCTAGACGGATTTTCCGGTTACAATCAAATTGAAGTGAATTCAAGCGATCAACACAAAACCGCTTTCACAACGCCTTGGGGAACCTTTGCGTATCGTAGGATGCCGTTTGGTTTGATCAATGCCGGCGCTACATTCCAACGTGCCATGGATCTTGCTTTCCGTGACATAATGGGTAAGTTCATTGTGGTGTATCTTGACGATCTTACAGTGTTCTCTAAACAACGCCATGAGCATTTCTATCATTTGAGACAAACTCTGGAGAGGTGCCGCCAGCACGGCATTTCCCTCAATCCCAAAAAGTCAACTTTTGGGGTGACAGAAGGTAAACTTCTTGGTCACGTAGTATCTGTTGAAGGAATTAAGATTGACTCAGAAAGAGTCAATGGAATCAAGTCGCTCGTTTTTCCATCAAGCAAGAAAGCCGTTCATTCCTTTTTCGGCAAGGTGAACTTCTTGAGAAGATTTCTTCCAGACTTTGCTGAAAAGACTCGTCACATTGTGAACATGATGAAGGGCAATGCCACGTTTCATTGGACGGCTGAAGGCAAAGTAGCGTTCGATGACATCAAGGAGGCCATTGCTCACACGCCTGTATTGGTTTGCCCTAACTACACCAAAGATTTTGTGATGTACAGTTATGCTTCCGAGCATACGCTATCAGCAATCTTGGTGCAGGAAAATGATGAGGGCTTTGAATCCCCTATTGCATTCATGAGTTGCCCTCTAAAGAATTACGAGTTGAAATATTCTCAAATGGAAAAGCACGCTTTTGCAGTTGTAAAAGCTGTCAAGCATTTCCGGTTCTACATTCTGGGCAGTCATGTCAAAGTCCTTGTTCCAGATTCGACTGTCAAGTCTATCCTCACACAACAGGAATTTGGAACGAAAAGAGGAAACTGGATTGCCAAGATTCAGGAATACGATCTAGAGATAAAGCCTACTAAGCTGATACGTGGACGTGGCCTTTGTCAGCTCATTGCGGAAAACAATCCAGGCGAGGAAATTTCAGAAGATGAGGAGGTCTCAGATGAAGAGGTTGATCCCAGTACACTTCCTATGGTACTATTCGTTAGCACCACTGATGAATGGTTTTCCAACATAGCTCACTTCCTGACATACGGAGAATGTCCTAATCACCTAACTCCGAAAGAAAAAAGGACCGTCAAGCTAAAGTCAGCTAATTTCATCTTGTGGGATAGCGGCTTGTATAAGCGTGCAATGGATGGAACATTTCTCAGGTGTGTTGATAAAGAGCAACAACAAAAGTTGCTAAAATCTTACCATGATTTGGCATGTGGTGGGCATTTCTCAGCGCCAGTAACCGCTCACAAAATCCTGAGAGCAAAGTATTACTGGCCTACACTCTTTCAGGACACGTACTCTTGGGTGCGTAAGTGTGAATTGTGCCAACAGTTTGTTGGCCGTCCAAAATTGGCATCTTTGCCGTTAAAACCTGTCGTGATTGATGAACCTTTCCAACAATGGGGCATTGATTTCATAGGTGCAGTGAATCCATCGTCAAGTGCTGGACACGTCTATGTTTTGACGGCTACAGACTATTTCACCAAATGGGTGGAAGCAATACCTACCAAGCGTGCTACTTCAGAAGTAGTGTGCAATTTCTTAAAAGAGAATATTATTTCCAGGTTCGGTGTGCCGAACAAGATTGTTGCGGACAACGCTTCTGCTTTCTCGTCAAATGAGATCACAGAGTTTTGTTTCGAGCATGGTATCACTTTGTCACATTCTTCCAACTATTATCCGCAGGGTAATGGTCAAGCGGAATCTAGTAACAAGAATCTGGTAACTATAATCCGCAAGCTGGTGGACGAGAATCAACGTTTGTGGCACAAGGCTTTGTTTGACGCTTTGTGGGCAGACAGAATAACTCTGAAGCGAGCTATCGACATGTCTCCTTTTCAGCTCTTGTACGGATTGAATGCCGAGATTCCTATAACTTTGGAACTACCAGCCCTCAAGTTGGCTAAGGCCATTGAGGATGAGACGTTTGACAATTCTGTCGACAAGCACATCATGTATCTCTCTGAATTGGAAGAGAATCGAGTTCAGGTGGCTGACCGCATTGCGGAACACCAGGATCAAGTGAAGAAGCTGTTCGACAAGAAGGCCAAGTCTCGAGAATTTCAAGTTGGTGACCTCGTCCTCCTATGGGACAAACGAAGAGAGCCAAAAGGTATGCACGGGAAATTTGATTCACTATGGACTGGACCTTTCCAAATACATCAGTTGCATGGTGAAAATAGTTTATTGTTAGCATACGGAGATGGGACGCCATTTGCCCTTCCTCACAGTGGGCAACATCTCAAGCACTTTACGCAGTAAAGAAGTCGGCATTGGTATGTAAATACTTTTTATTTTTAAGTCCTTTTGAGTCTTTGCTTTTGTTTTGTTGTCGTCGTCGCCTAACTCCAAGCCCAATGGATGGATAAAGGCACTTGAATTCTGGATTTCTTCTCCCTTCGTTCTTTTCTAAAGAACAACCGAAGGAAGATCCCCAGCAGGAGCCAGCTGTTATCACGGAATCTAGCAGCACTCGTTCCACGGATAACCCCTCTACGAAACTTGTCCGTTTCCTAGGATTCATGAAGTTCAAGTACGCATAACGGAGCGATTTTCAACCGCAGCAAAATCGTTCCCAAAGTCTCAATTGAGTCGAGCATTTGTTAGTCGCGCGAAGACCTTCGAAACGAGATATTTCGCGACATTTCACTGTTCATACTTTGCAAATTGCGAAAGATGCAGTAGCACTGAAAAAGTGCGCTCCTGCAGGGAAATTCCAAAAATTTGACTAAGTCTGGAAATGTAAGGGCGCTAAAATTTAGCGCCCCTACATGCAGTGAATTTCCAAAAAATGTAAGGGCGCTAAATTTTAGCGCCATTACATTTTCTTTCGACACTTAACTTTTTTTTTTCATGCCTCTGGCACGTTTCTTCACGTTTTCGCGTTTTTCGTCAATCGTGCCACTTTTCGTGCCTAAATTTATTGCACGACTTGAGTTAGGTTTTTAATTTTCATTTGCAATTAAGTGAATGAATTCGCCCCTTTTGTTGTTTATATTTTATTTCTTTTGTCTCTCCTCTTGCTGTGCGTTTGCCTCTCATCTGCAAATTCGCGTTTTGAGGATTTTCGCCATTCATCTCTTCAGCAAGATTTGCGTTTTGCCCTGGTAAGACTTTCATTTGGTTTTGTATTTTCATTTGTATCTGTTCATGGTTATCATACGCGTTTTGGTTTCTTACATTCGCGTCTTTCATTACATTTGTTTTTTGTTCTTTCCATTCGCGTTTTTCTTCCCTTTATGTAATGGAACCCTCATTCATTGTTTTGAATGCGTCTTTCTCCTCTGTGCGTGTTCATTTCGATGCTCATTCCTTCTTTTCTTTTCTATTCTCTTACCCTACACATTCGCGTTTCTTCCCTTGTCTTTCATACGTCTTTCTTCTCCTTCATACGCGTTTCTTTCTACCTTTCTCCTCTGTGCGCATTATCACTTGAGAATTTCTATCTCCCCGCCATGCTTGTGTTGAGGTATCTTTGTCAAAAGTTCTTCATTCATTTTGATAAACATTTGGAAAGATTCGCCATTGTGAAAAAGAATTCCTTTGACCTTTGAATGAAAATGTAATAGAATGGAGATGGTTTCGATGACCTTTCAAAGTTAACCAAACATTGCCTTTGCTGAAGCTCAAGCGCCTTTGCCATTCCTCACTGCATTTACATCTTCAAAAAATTGCCAAAATTGCAAAAGCGCTAATTTTCAGCGCTATGACATTTCAAACATGTCAAAAATTGCCTAACACTGGAAAAGTGTAAGGGCGCTAAAATTTAGCGCCCTTACACCAAAAGCAATTTTCTCAGAATGTAAGGGCGCTGAATTTTAGCGCCCTTACACTTTTTTCAGTCTTTTCCAATCTCTTCCAAACGAACTTCATTTTTGACCAGTGCATTCCTGAGCCTCGTTTTTCCGCATTCATGCATCGTTTTGCGTGCCTCGCCATCCGCTCCATGCTTTTCCACCCTCGTACTCATTTCACGCTTTCCTATGTTCCCTAACAATTGGTGTTTGTTCTGGCTAGACCGGTTGCAGTCTACTCTCAGAGATCGTCAAGTCAAGAGTGCTCAGTGTTCCAGTTTCTTTTGATGACTGCTACGAAGCCTCCTTCTTCTTCGAAAGCAAGAAGCAAGATGAAGTACAAATATCAAGGCGTCTATCCGCCAACTATGGTGCTTTCGAAAGTTGAAGAAATAAAGGATACAGAAGTTGGCCACCAAGACTTGGTTGACTTCACAAAGTTGACAGAGACGAAGCCTCTCCCTGATTCAATGAGAGCAATCATACACAACAATCTCCACTTGGTGGCGATGTTCCCCACAGCTGCGCACAATACTGAGTTTGTTCTTCAAGTTGCGTCTCATTACATCCGAGAAAGCAGAAGTGTGATCGACTCTTCCGGGCACGAAATTCTGAGACTCGACCCCGATTTCTTTGACATTGTCTTCAAGGTTCCTCACATGGACAAATATATTGACATTTCTATATCAAAAGCACAGGAGATCTTTGATGCTGATCCCAATAAAGCTGAACAGTTGATAAATACTCAATGGCTCAAGAAGCCTAGATCATCTGTTTCTAGATGGCCGAAAGGACTCCTGAGAAGTGACTTCAAAGATGACGTCAAGGATATGATCACGTTTCTGAGCAGAGTGAAGGGTTTGCCGGAATCATCCACCTTTCACGATTGGATGTATGAGTACATCAGGATCATAAGGAGGCATAAGGTGCATATTGACTGGGGTAAACAAATCAGTGATGAGATGCACGAGCAGTTGATTAATGCTCCTTCTACATTGAAGTTCTACATGACTTCTTACCTGGTGTACGCAGCAGCTGTGATGAGACAATTCCCAGGTCTATCTACAAAAGGGAATCGAATGATGGTGCCTGTGTACAGATATTTCTATCAGTTGGAGCTGAAGGAGAGCTTTCATCATTTCAGACGGGTCACTGATGCTTTCTTTGCGCCTTTACTCTTCAACTTTGATCCAGCTTTGGAAAGAAGAAGAGTATCCGATGAGGCTTATATGCGGTAAGTAAAGTTGGATGTATTTTCTCCACCCCAACGCTATCACT
>VDFB02063819.1:0-92097 GCA_007258455.2 Sequoia sempervirens | reverse complement strand
GTAGGAATTCCATCAGAAATAGTTGAGGAAGGAATCACATTGCTAACCTGTTGCATTGTTGTTGTTACTTGAAAAATGGTGTAGGTAGGTATTGATGTTACTGTGGAAGGAGGAGGAGTGTTAATTCCTCCTTGGCTAACCATAGTGTTTGTTGGATGGGATGTGCTAGAGGTGGAAGGAATATGTTTGTTGTATATCTGAACAATTTGTTTCATAACATGTAGGCCTTCGTCACTTTCAATCAAGTGATGGATATTTTCTATAGAAGAAATCACAGTGGTTGAAATGTTTTCAAGACACAAGATTTGTTGCAAATGTGCTAAATCCTCATGAATGTTAATGAATTTTTCTTGCGGAATGTGATCATTTTGTGTGTCAATTTGTATATGATTAGAAGGAATGTTATTGCTAAAGGTAGGTTCCATTCCTAATGCACTATTGTCAATACCATGAGTAGTAACTCGGGACAACCCAAGGTCCACAACAAGTGTGTTATCGCAGGATGCCATGAGTCACAAACTTCTTCTCACTAAAGTATTATCAAGAGGGCACCAAACACTCACACAAAGGCTACTAAAGGTAGGGTGGATGCAAATAAAATCCCAACTAGGAGCAATAAAATGCTAATAAAATAAATTCTAGAAACTTTAATAGAGATGCAATAATAGAAAAAAAAAATATAGAAAATTCCAAGAAAATACTAGAAATTATAGTGCAAAATGTGCAGAAGGACTAAGTCACACAGTGTGGAAAATTAGTCCCAAGGATGATTTTTTTTGTGATTTTTCATAAATTTTGAATGCAATTTGATTCTTTATAGATGCACAGATGCAACTATAGTATGAAAATGCATATTTTTTGTTTCTTTCTAATGAAAAATGATGCACAAATGAAAGCTATATGAGCATTTCACTAATGCAATTTTGAAAACCCTAGGATGCAATTTAGACAATGCAACACCTAATGCAATTCTAATGCAAATTAAACCTAGGATGTTGTTGAAATTAGAAGTAAACATGTTCAAAATTTAGGTTCACCAAAATGTGGACAATGATTTTGGTTAAACCCAAGGGTTCTCTAACCCTTCTAGGTTTTACACCTAAAAGGAGAGAAATGGGCCCAAAACGCTAATGTCTACACTCAAGATTAATGTAAAATGGATGCAATGTATCTAAATATGATGTATAAATGTAGCAAACTGAAGAAGGAATGACTTATTGATGCTAATCCAAAGAAATGAAAAGTGTTGGAAAACACAGTGATGTATGCAAAAAAAACCTAAGAATGCAAGTAAATGATGAAACAATTAAACAAAACTAGAGAGGTGCACTTGGAATCCTACATAATTGATTGGAAATGTTGACTCAGACACTTACGCCAAGCTGGGCGACTTAGTCCTATTTCGAGGAATTCTATCAGAACAGGAATCTACGAAATGGGTACTCATAAATGTAAAAATCAATTTTTAGCCCTAACAGTGGAACTAATTCGCCATAGATGGAAAATTAGTCCACTAGGAGATTTTTGGAATTTTGGGACATGATTTTGTAGCTTTCAATCTGCACTTGCTCTTTTGATATGTTTCTAATCCCAATTCTGCAGAAAACGGGTTGAAATAGGTCTCCAAGCTTCAATTAGGGCTTTATTGACTTTGATGGATTGTTGACCACCTTTTGACACCAAGCACTTTGAAAAATCTGCATACAAAGTCTTCAAACACACATCCAAAGAGGGGGAAAAGGGTTAAGGGTTAGAGTATAGGGGTTTGCCTTGGTCAAACCCCACTTTGGTAATCAAAACCTATATAATGAAATGAAATATGAAGAGAATGATAAATAAACAACATGCAAAGTCATAAACTTACCAAACCCTTGATCTGTAAATGTGAAGATATGTAATGAAGTGCTCCAATGGATGATATGATTATGCTTAGAGTGCTTGAATGCTTGAAAATTATTAAGTGAATGGATGAATTGCTTGAGTGGATCAATGTTTGAATGAATAGAGGTTAAAATGGGAGGAAAAACCCTTATTTATACTTTATTTTCCTAAATTTCCTAAAAATAACACATCACAGGCAGACCTCAAGGACAAGAGAATAAAATCCCACCAAGAAATTAAAATTATTTTTATTTTTATGCCTAGTGGGACTAAGTTTCCCTAGATTGCGACTTGGTCCCACTAGGGAAATTTCACTGGGTTTCAAATATTCAAGTGCATTAAATGTTTTTTAACAGGAATATCCTAAAAATTACACTTAAGTATGGCTGGAAAGTGTAGTAATAGGTCATTTAAACATGAGAAAGGGTTGAATTAGTGATGACAAGTCTAGAAAAGCATGAGCTTGTTTGTTACAATTATTTACAACACTTTGAAATAAGACTTGGTAAGTGATGAAAATGGGCTATTTAAGTTAATTATAATGAAAGGGTCCTAGAAAAGTGTGAAAGTGGTTTACAACACTTCACAACACTTTTGCAAGACATCCTAAAATTCTTAATGATTCTCAAGGGGCCAAGACCTAATGTGAATGTGTTGATCACATTACAACATCAACTCTAGGAAAAAACAAGCCAAATTCCATAAGAGAGACTCAAGTGAGCATAAAAATGTCAACTATACATTTTTTGGTGACACACCTCATAATAGTGTTGGTAATAGGTTTGGTTGTCAATGCTCTCCCATCTTATGTGGCACCAGTTAACTTCATGACCACATCATTTTTCATAGAATTTAGCAATGGTACAAGTCTGATATCATAGCGTCTAGTCACAACTTTGATCACATCTTTAGAAATTAATCCAAGTACATTTGTCCATATAAATTTATTGTGCAGTCTACTAAGTTCCATCCTCATAAAATTTTCATCCATTCCATTGGAAAAATTGGGGAACCCATTCCTCACATCAAACTTCTTTCGTACAAGGTTTTCATACTCTAGCTTCACTAAGAAATTATCTATAGTTAACTGTTTCAACCATTGATTCTTGAGTTCTTGATGATTAAATTCTTCCAATTTATCATGAATGTGGGTTCTAGTGTCCTTGATGGGCAAGACATTATTTGGAATTTGTGAAAACACACCAATAAGGTCAATGTCAAAAACCTTCTATGAAAACCTTTTGAATTTTGGTCTAGGTCGCACAAAAGTATCAACCACGGTTGGTATAGCTATTTATCCCTCAATTCTTTTATAGATGCTTATGGAAATTATTTCTAATGCAAACCCACAAATTATAGATAGCTATAAATATCGTTTTCATGCTTGAATGAAAACTAGGGTTTGATGCCATATACTTTTAATCACCTTCAAATCTCTTTCAATTCACTCTTCTTTCCTCCAAATGTGTAAAAGTGATTTAACATAACTTATCTTTTTAATTTATACCTTACTGATATACCCTAATTTTGCATTTATCGCATTTGATCTCCAAAATATTAATAAACAAATTATGAATATACTATAAACCCTAAAATGCTCCGCACATCTTCAAATTTGTATATTTTCTGCCAAAATATTTTTCAAGATCTTTGGAATGCCATTTTACACTACATATATTTGTATAACTACTTGAAATGTTATATATTATGGGTTTATTAGATCTCTCTATAATTGCTCCCCCTAAACCCAGTATTGGACTCAGTTTTAGAGGAATTATTTTTTCCAGATCGAGGTACAAATGTGTTTTTGTAGAGGAGAAAATTTGAACCCTTTGTATAAATTCCCCTTTCACATACCCTCACTTTATAAAATTAAATCTGAAGGAGAAATTCCACATCACCCATCTAGAATACATCCACTTGGCATGTGTTTTGTGTGTTGATGGGGGAATTTTCATCAGGGACACGAGCACAATGTGCAAACGTCTGTGTGGTGCATTGCCATCCATGATAGATTCCCACCTCTGGAATCTGCAGGGACAAACTATACACCTAATTGGGTCAAATTGTAATGCCTTTGCACGACCAACTAACTAGAAACAACCCCTTTTGGCCTTCAAATCCATCCATTTCACTTCACTTCATCCTCTTGATAGTTAATTCAATCTTCTTCACAATTGGGGATCTCTTGAGCACACTCTTGAAGTATTCTACTAGCATTATCACAACTTGAGCATTATAGTAGCTTGATACTCCATCAACATCACTCTTACAATGAGGCTACCATAGAAGTTGTGATCTTGGAGTCTTGTGAAACCTCCTTTCATCATTTCTATGGTTGTGGCGACTTTGCCAAGTTCCTTGCTTGCATTGTTGGTGTAGGAGCACCTACACCACAATGTTCACTTTTGGCTATTTGAATGTTTACTAGATTCTTGTTAAGTATTTTGTGTTCATTTTGTTCAATAAGGTCTAAAAATACCAACCATAATGTAATAAAAGTGTTTGTTCAGTCATTTAGGGAATTTGTGGGCTAAGGTGGTAAAATGTGAAAAAAGCACTTTTGAATCAAATGATTGTTAATGTTACCACAAAGGAAAATTTATGTAAAATGTAAATGGAAATGTTGAGGAAGAGTCTAAAGGTCATGTTTTGGGTAAGGTAAGGGATTATAAATGATCGTAGGTCTTTAGAACAACAAATTGGCATAATGGAGCCTAATAAGCAAACTATTGTTAATACAAGTGCTTTTAGGCTTAATAAAGGATGGGTAGTTCAAGGGTGGTTATAGGCGTTGAAGGAAGTTTTCTCTAATTTGAGAATGTATAAATACATCATATAAGCTTGAATAAAGGTTGAATGAAATTCTTTTGAGCAATTGATACTCTATTTTCAATGTTCAACTATGGGTTTTTAAGCATTTTCCTGAGTTCTTGATCTCTTTTTCCCTAGTTACAGCCTAGTACAGGCCCTCAATGATTTGAAATTTATAAATATTATGGTGGAATGTTCTAACATATAATTCCTTCTATTTTGAGGCTCATTTGATTAACTTTGTGAAAAGAAAACTCCATCGTTCCTTGTTTAGCCTGTACAGACGAACAAGGTCTGAGTTACATTTCAATTTAAAGATGGAGCCTTTCCTCCTACTGTGATGCTCTATGATTTAGAGTGAAGTCCAATACCATGTTTCCTTTTAATTTTCCATGATTTATTTAAGCATGGAAAGGTGTCTATAGGGCTGGGTGGTGTTACCCTAGGCTAAAAAGTGAGTTTTTGACATGAAAATGGAGGTTCTATGTTAGGTTTTTCGGAGAAAATGTTGCAATAAAGTTTGGGATTATGTGGAAGATTTGTACAGACCCTATGATAAGTTTTTGAAGCATTGTCATGATTGTGAAAGCTTGGAAATGTTTATTTCTACTAAAACCCTTTTTTTTGCAAGTTCTAGGAGGTTTTTGAGTTTGAGATTTAAATGAGTATATGGGGTCATAAATCATGGAAAATATATTTATTTGAATCATTTTTCAAGACTATTTTTGGGTTTGGGAGTCTGGATAGGAGATTAAAGAGGGGTCTCTTTGTAAAAATGGCCTAATTGGAGGCCTAAAACTATGAAGTTGTTGATTTTGAAACCTTTGATCCAAAAGAGTGATACTTGAGTCATTGATAGGTTGAATTAATCTAAAATGGGTGCTCTATTCCATGTTTTATTTCTCAAGTATTTTGGAGGAATTTGGAGAAAAGACTGAAAAATCGATTTCCCTGTACTATAAGGTAGACTAGTGACAAAAGGTGAATTTTGAAGATCTAGAGGAATCTGACTTTAAGATTGAATTCAAATGGCTAAATTGGCATAAAGGGAATGTTGAGGGACTTTTTCAGAGCCTTGGTGGAGGTTTTTAGTTGTTTTTTAGATTGGAGGAATAAGACTCCTTGAGGGTGAGTTGATGTCTGACAGATTGAAGATGTTTCCGATAAGAATTCATTATTTTTGAATTAACACTAGTTTGTTGTGAGTTATTATTCACCTTAGTTCTACATCATAGTGGTATCAGAGCAAGGAGTAGATTTTTTTTACATTTTACAAGTTGAAGAAGAGGCAAGGTTGACAAAATGTCTCCAAAGAAGAATCATATGGATAAGGAGATGAAGGAGATGAAGGAAAGGAATGCAAGGGAACTCAAAGAGTTGGAAGAGACAATAATAGACCTAGAGACAAAAAACAGAAGGGAAGTGGAAGAGAGTGACACAAAAGAAGAGGAATATGATGAGTTTGAAGATGTGGAAGAAGAGCTCACTCCAGAAGATCAAAGAATTGAAAAGTTGTTGAAGGTAGTGAAGACTGACAAGCCTAAGGTAAAACATGATGTTCCTAAATATGGTGGTAGTTTAAATGATGAAGAACTAGTTGATTGGATTGCCGCATTAGATAATCATTTTGAATGTGATGAAGTTCCTGAAGAGCAAAGGTTCAAGATTGCAAAGACTAAGTTGTAGGGTCATGCTTTGGTGTGGTGGGATTACTTTCAATCTGAGAGGAGGAAGCAAGGAAAGTATAAGATCACATCATGGGACAAGATGATATCAAAAATCAAAGGTAAATTCTTACCCAAGGATCACCAAGTTTAGATGTTTAAGAAATTGCAAAGTTTAAGGCAAAAGGAAATGGATATTAAGTCTTATACTAAGGAGTTTAATAAATTGAGTCTAAGATCTGGTCATCATGAGAATGAAGATGAAAAAGTTGCAAGATACATGGGTGGTTTAAGATTAAACATACAAGATGAATCGGTTTTGGCTAACCCTAGAACTATAGAAGAATACTATCAAATGGCAATCAAGGTGGAGGAGAAAATGAAGAGAAAGCAAGACAAAGCAGTTAGAGGTAGAGGTAATACATCAAGAGGAAGAAGATTCATGTCTAGTTCAGAGCCAACCAATGATAACCAATAAGATTCCATGAAAGGTCAAGAGCAATCTGACTCTAGAGGTGGATGAAGGGGCACAAGAGGCAGATTTGGAGGAGGTAGGAATTCCAACAATGCATTTTCAGGGAGATGCTACACTTGTAACTAGCTTGGACATCCATCCTTAAAATGTCCTGAAAGGAAAGGCTCAAGCTCTCATGGTGGAGAAATGAGGAATCAATTAGTGCATGAAGATGAAGAGAGTGTGACATCATCTATTATTAATCTCACATCAGAAGTTGGAGAGAACTTGATGATTAAAAGAACATTGCTCAAGGTGTCGATTCCTGAAGAACCCCTACAAAGGAAAGCACTCTTCAAAATCAATTGCAAGGTACGAGGTAAGGTATGTAAGATAGTAGTGGACTCAGGTTCAACTAAAAACATGGTTTCTTGTGAAATGGTGAATAAGTTCAATTTGAAAAGAATGCCTTGTGATTTTCCCTACAAGGTCTCTTGGTTAAGCAATGGTCAATCATTGATAGTGAATGATCAATCTATGGTATATTTTCAAATAGATGAGTATAAGGATAGTGTTCTTTGTGATATTTTTCCAATGGACTACTATCACATACTCCTTGGAAGACCATGGAGTATGATAGGAGTGCAATCTATGATGGGAAGGGAAACAAATACACAATCATGAAGGGTGGACAAAGGTTTTCTTTGACTCCTTAGATAGGGGATGAGAAAGATAAAGCTACAGTCATTGTGTGTGGGAACAAGGAGCCCCTAAATGTTGTGAAAGAGATAAAAAAAAAAATTGATGATCTACACAAGTGTAGGTCTAATCATGTAGGAACAATAGATAAGAAGGTTGATATAGTGATAAGAAGAGATTTGACAATGGAAAATCAAGAAGTGTGTTAATGGGAACTATAGAATTCCCTATTCTTGTAGTTATAGGTGTGAGACAAATGAAATTTGCAGGTATAGTACATGAAAATCCTAATTTACTAGTGGCAAGGCTAGACAAAGGAGCGGTGACTGAAGGACAGGGAAAACAGAGTGGGGAAGAGAGTCGCAAACATGAAACTGTTAAGGAAAGGGAGACAAAACAAAGTTTTACTAACCCATGTTTGTATGCAGGTGCAAGGAAACATAGACAAGCAAATGTTGATCAGAGAGAAGGTGAAAAGTTGTTTGCAGGTCTGAGAACAGGGACATGGCAAAATGATCATATGCATACAATACATCATGATGGAAGTTTAGGACAACTTGTATATCCAGTGTATATGCAATAGTGGAATGCATTTGGAACTCAATGGAGTCTATGTAGTGCTTGTCAGCAGTGCTACCCACATCAACTCATGCGACATGAGAAATTTCTAGAGGGGGTGTATGGTGCAGGAGCACCTACACCACAATGTTCACTTTTGGCTATATGAAAATTTAGTAGGTTCTTGTTAAGTATTTTGTGTTCATTTTGTTCAATAAGGTCTAAAAATACCAACCATAATGTAATAAAAGTGTTTGTCGATTCATTTAGGGAATTTGTGGGCTAAGGTGGTCAAATGTGCAAAAGAGCATTCTTGAATCAAATGATTGTTAATGTTACCACAAAGGAAAATTCATGTAAAATGTAAATGGAAATGTTGAGGAAGAGTCTAAAGGCCTTGTTTTGGGTAAGGTAAGGGATTCTAAATGATCTTAGGTATTTAGAACAAATTGGCATAATGGAGCCTACTAAGCAAACTATTGTTAATACAAGTGCTTTTAGGCTTAATAAAGGATGGGTAGTTCAAGGGTGGTTATAGGAATTGAAGGAAGTTTACCCTGATTTTAAAATGTATAAAGACATCATATAAGCCCAAATAAAGGTTCAATGAAATTCTTTTGAGGAATTGGTACTCTATTTTCAACTTTCAACTATGGGTTTTTAAGCATTTTCCTAAGTTCTTGATCTCTTTTTCCTTGTGTACGACCTAGTACATGCCCTCAATGATTTTAAATTTATAAATATTGTGGTGGCATGTTCTAACATATAATTCCTTCTCCTTTTCAGCTCATTTGATTTACTTTGTGAAAGGAAAACTCCATCATCCCTTGTTCAGCCTATATAGACTAGCAGGGTCTGAGTTACATTTCAATTTAAAGATGGAGCCTTTCCTCCTACTGTGATGATCTATGACTTAGAGGGAAGGATTTTACCATGTTTCCTTTTAAGTTTCCATGATTTATTTAAGCATGGAAAGGTGTCTATAGGGATGGGTGGTGTTACCTTAGGTTGAAAAGTGAGTTTTTTACATCAAAAATGAGGTTCTATGTTAGGTTTTTGGGAAAAAATGTTGCAATCAAGTTTTTGATGATGTGGAAGGTATGTAAAAACCCTATTATGAGTGTTTGAAGCATTGGCATGATTGGGAAAGCCTAGAAATTTTGATTTCTACTAAAACCCTTGTTTTTTGCAAGTTCTAGGAGGTTTTTGAGTTTGAAGTTTAAATGAGTATATGGGGTCATAAATCCATGATAATATCTTATTTTGAATCATTTGTGAAGACTTTTTTTTGGTTTGGGATTCTGGAGAGGAGATTAAAGAGGGGACTCTTTGTAAAAATGGCCTAATTAGAGGCCTAAAACTTTGAAGTTATTGATTTTGAAACCTTTGGTCCAAAAGAGTGATACTTGAGTATTTGATATGTTGAATGAATCTAAAATTGGTGCTTGATTCCATGTTTTATTTCTTAGGTGTTTTGGAGGAATTTAGAGAAAAGATTGAAAAACCGGTTTCCCTATACTACAAGGAAGACTAGTGACAAAAGGTGAGTTTTGAAGATCTAGAGGAATCTAACTTTAAGATTGAATTCAAATGGCTAAATTTTTATCAAAGGAATGTTGAGGGACTTTTTCAGAGCCTTGGTGGAGGTTTTTAGTTGTTTTGCAGATTGGAGGAATAAGATTCCTTGAGGATGAGTGATGTCTGACAGATTGAAGGTGTTTCTAAGAAGAATTCTTTTTTTGAATTGACACTAGTTTGTTGTGAGTTATTATCTGCTAATCTTGGTCAAACCAACAGTCCTTCATTGGCCTTGAGAGCCTTTGGGTGAAAATGGTAATGCTTCACTCTCCCTTTTATGGTTTGATATCTAGTAGCATAGTATTGTTTTTTAGTGTTCAACAATTTCTCTTGCTCTTATGTTTTCTTTATCATACTTTCTACTTCATTGCTTTTTTGGTTGTCCTGTGGAGGTGGGAACATTCAAAGTGGGGGCTTGACTATGAAACCCTAATGGATATGTGTAGGATCACTCATGGAAAATAGGCTCTTAAGTGGCAAAAAATCAAAACCTGAAGAAGCAACTTGACATAAATCGAATAAAAGATCTATATTATTTCCAAAAAAAATGTAAAAAATATAATCTGTGAAAAATTGAATGTAGTTTCTAAAACTATTTTTATTTTAAAAAAATCTATTTGATGAAAATTTGAAATTTTAATGCAAGAGTACTTAAATTTCAGGGAAAAAATAAGTAGGTGTCTGTCTGACCACCCTAACCACAATAAAATGATAATATTTTTTTATATGATTTTAGATATAAGTAGAGGACTAATGTCTAGATGTGATGCATATTTTTCATGTAATTTGTTTTTGAGTAAATAATTAATTATGAATTTTTTATTACAACTATTAAAAAATATAAAAACTAATATGTTTGACCACCTTAACTTGGTTGAAAATTCATGAAATTTATTTTTTCTTTATTTAATCCTATAGTATGTGAAGCATAGAATGTGATGCATGTTTCAGATTCAAAAAATGTGATATTGTTTGAAAACTATAGATTTTCTTCAATCAGCCTATTGATTAGGACTTTAGTCGTAATTCAAAGAGAAAATGAATAATAATTATTTATTAAATTTAAAATAAAGCATAATTTATATTGGTGGAAAGTTGGGAATCACCTTTAAAAAACCTTTTCATTTCATCAATTTTGGGTAAAAAAAAGTTGTCAGCCACATACCCTACACATACCCATAATATTGCCACTTTTTGGCCCATCATGATCTTTCACATACCCCTATACAACCCCAACAATTTTCCCCTCTTTCTTGTGTGTAGGTGAACATGTTTATGGAGCTACCTGGTGAACTAGTGTTTTAGTGAGTTGGTGTTCATCACCCTAGTTCTCATCTACTTATTTTATCATTTTTGTGTTTACTTTATGTACTTTACTATTTTGTTTATTTAATTAAAACTTGTTTGCTAGGTTGTCAGTAGGATTTTGGTAGTTTCTATTTTTCTCTTTATGTTTTCTAGCCATATGAATGACAGTGTGCTAGAGAGACCCCAACATGTTGCACTGTCATCCAAGACCCGCACTATTGTCTTCGGATAGAGAATTCTCTAAGGTATAGTTCTGACTCCAAAAACCATCTTATCTAGCTCCAACCAGATTTTCAAGTCTATAGAGTGACAGAAGCACTTGAGAGTGCTCTTCATTCTTGATCCTCATCCAAAAAAACATCCATTAGAGTGAGGTAAGTTAGGGCATCCCTCCACTCTCAGCTCTTCATGACCTAGAACCTTGTCGTGGTTGGTCCCTCTCTCTTACATTTTTGGTGAACCTGATGTGAACCATTTTGGTTCCGTTTAGTAGTGTTGAAGGGTCCTTTCCTCATTTCCTAAGAGCATTGTAAGTGTGAGTGTTGTGAGGAATTTTTCCTTACAACCCAACTTGCGACCCCTAGTAGGCATAGTTGGAAATTTTTGTAAGCATCGTTGAATGAAGCCTTAGTTGGGTCTCTATCCAATTGCAATCCTTTTCTGCACTTAGTGAGACTATTTTTTAGTGTACGTGATGGCATCCTTCTTGCATCTACCTATCCCCTCTATGTATCCTATGAGTAGTGTTCTAGGAATAAACTTCACCTCACAGGATTTGTCGATGGGTTTTAATGGAGAGCCATCTCTTTATATCCCCACGTGGATCAATGGGAACACTATAGCATACGTTCTTGTTGACTCAATGTGTCAAGTGAATATTATAATTGAGCATATCATGTTAATCAATTTCTTTCCTAAAGATGGGTATGATGCACCTAAAAGCACCATCTGTATGCATAACAGAATTTACATACCTCCCCTTGGTAACATCACCTTGTTGGTTCTTATTGGACCTAAGTTCATACACCTTCCTTTTGACATAATCTTGAGGTAAAAACTCTTTAGAGTGAAGCTAGGTATCCCCTAGTTAATATCTATGAATATAGTTCCCTTAGTTGTGCATAAATGTCTAAAGTTTATAGATGAGGGTTCAGTGCACGTGATCCATGACACCGGTTATAAAACACCAGTTGTGCATGGAAGAGCTATTCTCTAGACCACTTTTGGCCTACACCCATTGGTCCACTTTCTTCTAGAATGAACCTCTTGTATTAGACCTATGAGAGGTAGAAAAAAGGATGCTTAACACCTAGAGTGAGATACCCTCCATCACCTTATGCTATTTCACATAGGGCACGTTTAAAGGCTGACAGTGATGCAACACTAGCATGGAGAAGGGAAGAAGAGAAGTGCTCATGGGGTTCTTCTTCTTCCCCTTCCACTATCCAGCCTACTGCTTCCTCTCGCCCTGCTATGGCATCATCATATTTTTCTCTACATTTGCGAGAGAACCCTATAGTTCACGCTTCAAAAAAGTCCAAGCGGCCTACATTTAAACTTCCCATTATACCCACGGAGCCTAGGTCTGTTTGATATGGTAGAAGGAAAGGTCCCCATAGGGAATCCTCTATTTCTCGACACCTATGGCCTCCTATCGCTCCTACTCCTAAATTAGTGAATGGGAAGAGGCTCACCATCAAGGCACTAGAGCTGACTCCCCCTATTGTCTCTCAACCTCTCCCTCCTACTTCCATTCAGAAGTCTACCCCTCCTTCGAAGATAGTTGTGATGGACACCCCTATGGCTAAGCAAGAGCCTTTTGTCCCTTCCCAACTCCTAGCCTCTAGCTCTCGAAGTCACAAGAACTACCTTATGAGTGAGCACAAGCACCGATGAAAGGCTCTGGTGGTTGAGTAGGCTGCTTTATAGAGGAAAGAAGGGGAATTGACCGCCCATGTCTCAGAGCCTCCTACTACGTCCTCCTCTCCTATCCCCTCTACCTTGGTTCAATCAAACTCAATTATGATTCTAGCTCCTACTGTGAGAATAAACAACCAAGACCCTAAAAAGGTGCAGGTGTTGATCTCTCCTTCATTTGATCTATCTATTTTGATGTCCCTTCTAAACATCCTACCATTCCCTAAACCCATGAACATTTCAAATACCTCAGTGGTGTCTGCAACATTTTTTTCCTCTTCCTTATGGCTCTTTCCTTGTTTGTGGGGAGTTCACATCCTCCAATGAAGTAGAAGGTGGAGGTTTTCCCTTCCATCAATGGGTGGCACAAGAGGAGTCTACCCTCTTAAAAAGAGGGTCCTACATTAGCATGCACCATCCTTGTGACAGAGCTAGCGCTAGTGTCCCCTGAGTTCATCACTGCTCTTGAGTCACTCAGTGAGCCAAGTAGTGAATCTAGGGCACTACTTTCCTCACCCGTTGAGGTCACACATGGCACTTCCATAAAATTCATGTTTAACTCCTTGGACAAGTTCCTGACCTTATTGGTGATTTTCATGAAGTCGTTGACCATTGCTCCATAAGAACCAAGTGGAGGGGACACTAAAGAGTCTCCTTCCTTGGCACTTGTTGTGGGAGTCTTGGAAGTTTCTCCCCTTAATATTCCACCATTTCAAGCTCATCCACCTTCCCCATACAATGATCTATATTGGGAGGCAGACGACCTTTTGGTCGATGAATATTAGGGGGCACCTCTTCTTTACCTTTAGATTAGATGTGTGTTTGTTGTGATGTGTTTCCCCATGCTTGCGTTGTTTGTGCCTGGATGATCCTTTTCACCCTTCTAGGTGCTTGCATATAGGAGTGATTATGTGTCATAAAATTCCTCTATTTGTTCCATCATTCTTCCTTTATTATGTGTATTGATTTTGGGAAAATTCAGGACAATGAAAAGTGTTGGGGGTATTTAGGCTTCCCTTCCATGTTGACCCAATTTTTTACTTTTTACTTTGTCTTCTTTTGCATTCTTCACATGGTCTAATATAGTAGGGGTTGATGATAGTTCATTAATATACTATTACTATACTTATATATATTTATGAGCAACTCTGACACTAAAATATCAGATCACCCTTGTGTCCCTTGTTCATAATGAACTATTATTTATCTTTCACTCTTTTATCTTTCTCTCTTCTTTGCTTGAGTTGGCCCTCGTATGTGTGACAATGTCACTTTCACAATGTTTCAATTTTCAGAAAATGAATTAATTGAAAATGAATCTTTTCTCAAAAATCCTTGCAACATTTTTCCAAAAATCACATTCTCAACTTGGACCCCTAGCCTAGAACATGTTTCTTTCATCATGGGTTTGCAAAGAAAAAACTTGAAGAACTTTTCTCTGAGGTGGGAGAAGCTTTTCCTATGGGAGAAGCCTTGACCTTCCCCTCGTGAGGGGATATTTTCTTCCTTTTGAATTCCTTGTTGAAGTGAACATATTTTGAAAGGATTCTTTAATGATTGGATTGATTTGCAAAAAGAATTCTCTCTCTTTCAAGCAGCGTGTCCCTTGAGTGGACCCCTCTTCTTTTGAAGGGTTCCCAAGGGACCCCTTCGAAAGCCTTTCAATCTGTTGGTTGCCTATGTAACTATCTGCTTGTCTTCCTACATGGCTGCTTTTGTATATTGACATTTTTTATCTGCGGATTAACATGTTGCATTGTAGGTGCGCTAGTGAATCTACTTTCCATTCCACCTCTGCAAAGTCCCCTTTCACTAGGCTTCCTTCATGAGAGAGTACTTGGGGGAATGCCTTCTTGCAGGTTTGCAGGCATGTGAGGCACTTACATCCTTTGGAATTTTTCCATTGTTGGTTTGAGGTCCTTTGGTGTACTTTTTGCAGTTGCGTAGTTCTGCGGAGCTACAGAGTCCTCTTGTTTGAAACTCATCAAGAGAGAGTACCTGTGGAGTCCTTTGTCAACCCTACGCTTTCGAGTTTGTCAGATTGTGGTCTACTTTCTTGACAGTTTGCGTACACATCTCTAACTTTTCAATCTACTTTACCAAACACTCATTGATACTCATGCTCACTAAAGTGGGGGGAAAATGTATAGGAGTGAATTTTCACCCCTTGTGTAAATTCTCCTTTTGCATACCCTTAGAAAATAAAATATGAAGGAAAAATTCCACATCACCCATTTAGAATGCACTCACTTGGCACATTTTTTGTGTGTTGGTAAGGGAATTTTTTTTAGGGACACAAGTGTGATGCACAAACATTTGCACGACATATTGTCATCCCTAACAGATTCCTACATTTGGAATCTATAGTGATGTTACACACTTGATTAGGGTTGAATTGTAATGCCTCTATGTGACCAACCGATTTCAAACAACCCCTTTTGGCCTTCAAATCCATCCATTTCACTTCACTTCATCCTCTTGATAGTTAATTCAATCTTCTTCACACGTGGAGATCTCTTGAGCACTATCTTGAAGTATTCTACTAGCATTTTCATGGCTTGAGCATTGCAGTAGCTTGATCCTCCATCAAATTCACTCTTGCATGTGAGGCTACCACAAAAGTTGTGAGCTTGGAGTCTTATGAGACTTCCCTTCATCACCACTGTGACTGTGGTGACTTTTCCAAGTTTGTTGCTTGCATTCTCCCTTCATTGGCCTTGAGAGCCTTTGGGTGGAGATGGTAATGCTTCACTCTCCTTTTTGTGATTTGATCCAGTAGCATAGTATTGTTTTGTAATGTTTAACAATCTCTCCTTCTTTCCTTTATTGTACTTTCTACTCTGTTGCTTTTTTGGTTGTCCATGGAGGTGAAAAAATCAAAGCAAGGGTTTGACTAAGGAAAACCCCTATACAACCCCAACAATTTTCACCACTTGCTTGTGTGTAGGTGAATGTGTGAGTGGAGCTAGCTAGTGAACTAGGACTTTAGTGAGTTGGTGCTCATCAACCTAGTTCCCATCTACCTATTTTATTATTTCCATGTTTACTTTATGTACTTTATTATTCTACTTATTTCATTAAAACATGTTAGCTAGGTTGTTAGTAGGTTTTTGGTAGTTTCTCTATTGTACTTTATATTTTTTTGTTGTCCAGATTCCAGTGTGCTAGAGAGATGCCAACACACTGTGCTGATGTCCCAGACCCACATTGTCTTCCTCGAATAGAGAGTTGTCTGAGGTCTAGTTCTTACTCCAAAAACCAGCTTGTCTAGCTTCAACCAAATTTTGGGGTCTATAGAGTGACATATGCACTTGAGATTTCTCTTCATTCTTGATCCTCATCCCAAAACATCAATTAGAGTGAGGTAAGTTATGGAAGCCCTCCGCTCTCGGTTGTCCATGACCTGGAGCCTTGGCATAGTTGGTCCGCCTATCTTACAATTTGGTTCATTCTTGTTCTCAGATTCTTCCTTTTTCTTCCAGATCTTATCCATTTCCTTCTTTCCTTTAGTAGTATCAACTTTATTCATAGGTTTATTCCTTTGTACCAAATTAGATTTCTTCCCATTTTTACTTATGTAGAATCTTGAAATATGTCCTAGTTTGTTAAAGATGTATCTAATGCAGGAGCATCCAGTGGTGTGAGGGCAATCTTGCATCAGCCAAAAGATGATTTCCATTTTTGTTCCTGTTGTTTTCTTTTTGTAGATGTTTTTGTATTTCTGGATACCCTTTTCATTGAATAAGAGTTTCCAACTTTCAGAACTACTTTTCTGCTTTTTCTGCTCAACTGCTATTTTTAGCAGGTTTGCATTTGAAGTCGTGGGAAGACAGAAATTTATGGGAAGGTTTAGGATGGAAAAATACACAGTCTGGTGAAAGAATCAGGTCAAGATCATTCACGACTTGAAAGTTATTCAAGTTCCAATTTCTATTTTTTTGCCCTGAAAAACCTTCCGAGCTCAGTTTGAGGCACCAAACGATCCCGAATGGGCCTGAAAATTTGCAGAAACGCCAAAGTAGTCCGCCAAAGGCCTACTTTGCAGAAAATCGTCTTTTCGAGAGCTTTCTGAAAAGGTATTATCATTGAAGATCCGATGGTCGGATTAAAAGTTATGGCTACCGGAAGTTGGTGCATATTTTAGAAATGTGCTAATTTTCAACTGTGAATTTAACTTGAATTTCAAATTGTAATTTTGGCGCCAAACCATCAAAAATCTTATCTCAAAGGTTGTTTTTGGTTCCAAACCGAAATGGGCCTATTTAGGGGCTTGTTTCTGATTTTTGGGTAACTTTTTGGAGAAAGAAGTTCGCATGCTGTGAAAGGGGATCTGGGTAATTTTCTGTAAGTCAGTAATTTGCATGTAATACAGAGCTTGGGGATTTGAGATCCTCTGCATGTAAGAAGTTCAATATTTATGAATAAAATATTATTCTTTGTTTTGTGAGTGTATTTCTGTGTCTCGGGTTTGCTCCCTCGTCAGTATCACACAACATTTTTTTGACCAAACTGATTTGAATTCAACCTTCATATTCATTGGTTAGCCTTATGTCCAAATGCATTACATGTGTAGCAATAACCATGAAAATATTGAATCATTCTACTTGAATTGAATCTATTCATCATCATTTGACTTCTGCACTTAATATCTCTATGTCCAAATTTCTTGCATGCAAAGCATTGTCTGGGAAAGAATCCAACATTTTTATTTATTCTATTTATACATTCTATTGCCCTATGACCAAATTTATTACATGAAAAACAAATTCCTTTGAAAGATGAGTATTTTTGAGCATTAGGTTGTCTGATAGGAGTCCTTCCAGTATTGCTTCTTTAGTTCTTGATCTGTCTACCATTTCCTTGAGTCTTCCTTTAATTTTGAACCTTGTTAGGGGATTGATTTTATTTTGACCTTTGTCCTTCTTCAAGTCCCAAACCACTTTTATCCGTAGAAGGTTTTTGTCCAACAATCAATTCATCCAGCCTTGTAGAACTTGTTTCGATTTTTTCTTCATGAGCTCTTGCTTTCTCCAGATCTAATTTTAGGGTTACCACTTCTTGTTCAAGCTTGACGCATTCATTAGTCTTTCTCTAAATTTCAGCTTTCTGACAATCTTTAATTTTCTTATTTTATTCTACTTGCAATTTTAGTCTAGTAATGTCCTTGTTTTCTTTCTTCAACTAATCACTAACTTCTCTATACCTTTATTTGAACTTCTTGATTTTCTCTCTTAATTTTTTGATGCATTCATTTTCTTCTTTTAGGTTCTCCTTCATAATTTATTTCACTTTCAACTCTATCCATATTTTCAACAACAACATTGAGTTATTTTTCAATTATGCAGTCATCTTCTATGCACTCAATCGCAAAGATTTCTTCTAGAGGAATAGGACACCTTTTGTCATTCATGTGTTCAAACTCCAAGATCTTCCTCAAGGTGTTAGACTTTTCTAATGGAACCAAGCTCTGATACCAATTTTTGAACACCTAGAATACTAAGAGGTGGGTGGTGAATCAGTATTCTATAAAAGAATTTAGCTATAAACTATCCAAACATTAAATCATATCTAGCTGCAATTATAAGTAAAGACAAAAAAGAGATCATAACACCACATAGCAGCTAAACACTAAGGTTTTTTACTTGGAAAACTAAAAATGGGAAAAACCATGGTGAGGATTAGCTCACAATATATTATAACCAGTTATAAGATATTACAAGGGAATTCTACCAAGATAAACTATCCTTGAAAGGCTCACATCCTAAAAATGATTACAAAATAGAGTGTGGATCACTGCCAAGAGGTGAACTAATGGAATACACTTTTCATGTGTTGAATTCAATTCCAATTAAGCTCTAAAATACAAAATCCTACACTAATTTGTAGTTTCACAACATACACAATAATTCTACCTTGATACAAAACTTATACCTAATTAGCTGTACTCACACTTAGTTCAAAAATTGCTTGTCAACTCAACAAACAAAACATGCAAGGCATGAACTAGGTTGACACAGACCTAAAAGGGATCTCTTTGACATCCACAAAATATATTAATCTTCATACCACTTATTCATGTCGTCCAGAAGAAGACTTGATCACAAAAATAGACCAAAAGTTGACTAGCATCAATCAACTATATGATCATATGAGTGTGTGCCATTTGGAATATATGTAGAGTTGACACCTGTAAATCATCTCCCAAAGTTGTAATGACTGGATCAAAGTATCGAAGGAATGAGGACCAAATAACTCATACCACTATGAACAACTTTGAGCAAAAAAATTGTATGTCAAACTTTTGTCATTTGTATCTTTCATCCCATTCAACGAAAATTGCTGAAAAATTATTCATAGATGCATTTAGTAGTCATAAATAGCATACTAAAACCACATAGGCCAATCTTCTAATATGAGCAATTCCAAACCAAATTATAGGATCAAGGTTACACAAGAAATGTTTACTAGATTAGACAAAAATTGTCACCAAATAATGTTGGCATCAATGACAACACACCAAAGGGTTTCTTCTTCATTCTTCCAACAAAGCACTCATTGAATACTATTACTTGATTTTTTAAAGTTCTTTGAAATAGTCTTTCTTGTGGTTCAACTAAGATCTATCATGCATTCTTTGGTTATACTCCTCAAAAGTATGCACTCGATCATGTCCTTATGTTATTAGGACATGGTACCACAAATAATAAGAAATAAATTCAAAATTCAAAGTGTAAAATTAGAAAGTGTCCTTGGTGATGATGAATAGGCAATCTAAGAAGCAAGCTTGCAATATCATAATGTGCATTATATCAAACATTCAATAATGTGAAGAGGCTTTAAGCACAACACCAGATAACTTTATCAAATATTGTAGCTACAGGCATCCTGCTATATATACACGATTGAGGTCATATTGACTAGAAGCCAAGTCTGAATGTCATCAACAATGGAATAATGTCAATTTGGATCAGATTTCCTTGCTATACGCATTGTAGTTATATGCAAGAAAGGAATGAAGATGTATGTTGCTCTATGGAATATTCACAATTGGGATGCTCATGCAAGACAAATGGGAGGTTATCATTAAATGATCATTCACCCTATCAAAAGGTAAATTTTCAAAATCTAATGAACATTAGCCTCCAATTTTAGATTTACAGACAACATGTCGGCCAAAAAGATATGAATAATTGGCTTACACCATAATACTATGAACAACATCGAACATCCAATAATAATGAGGAAGTTAATGATACTCAGTAAAAATTACCAATGGGGCAATTGTTTAGAACTAACGTCATCATGAAGGAAATCCGCATGGAAGACAAATTCATAGTATAAAGATTAAAGTGAGACAAACAATTTCGTGTTGAATTCTTGAAGCAAAGTCGGTGGCATTTTTCTTAATCGTGAAGTACATAGGTGGTGTTTTGGGCAGTTAAACGAACCACATAAAATCCCTCCAAGCCTTTTATCACCAAGCTACAAAATGAAGGGTTCAAGTGTGGGTGGCATTTTGCTTCATTGTGCTAACTCATGCGGCATTTTAGATGGTTCTAATAACCACTAGAATCCCCACCTCAAGCTTTAAAAGTAGAGATTAGGAGACACCACTAAGAACGAAATGGGCTCATTGAAATGACTTTTAGGAAGATGCAATTACTTAAGGCCAGCGTTTTAAAAAGCATGTGGGACTCAAGGGAGGTTTATCATTATCTCCATGTGGCTCATTAACTAACAAAGATGCTCAATCTAGGGATATTGGTGTAACTTGTGAATTGATTCTCTCAAGTTGATCTTGCAGCCTGATGTAAAGCTAAAATTCATAACCCTTACCCAAGTAGGAGCCTAAGGATAGATTACATGGTCTCATCACAGGTATTTGCAGGATCATGATGGACCAAAAAGTGGCAATATGACGGGTATGTGGCTGACGACTTTTATTTTACCCAAAATTGTTGAAATGAAAAGGGTTTTTAAAGAAGATTCTCAACTTTCCACCAATATAAATTATTCTTTAATTTGAATTTAATAAGTAATTATTATTCATTTTCTATTAGAATTACAACTAAAGTCCTGATTGATAGGTTGATTGAAAAAAATCTATAGTTTTCAAATAGTATCACTTTTTTGAATCCAAAACATGCATCACATTCTATGCTTCACATACTATAGGATTAAAAAAAGAAAATTTGAATTTCATGAAGTTTTGACCAAGTTAAGGTGGTCAGACATACGAGTTATTTTATATTTTTTTAAAGTTGTAATAAAAAAATCATAATTGATTACTTACTTGGAAAAAAATTACAAAAAAATATGACCACATTGGGACATGAGTCATCTACTTATATCTAAAATATTATAAAAAAAATATTATCATTTTATTGTGGTTAGGGTGGTTAGACAGACATCTTATTTTTTCCCTAAAATTTAAGTAATACTACATTGAAATTTCAAATTTTCACCAAATAGATTTTTTTTCTTTTAAACAAACCTAATAGTTTAGAAACTACAATCAATTTGCTACAGATTCTATTCTTACATATTTTTGAAATAATATAGATAACTTATTCAAATTTTTACGTCAAATTTCCTAACTCTATTTTTTTTGAATTTTTTGCCACTTAAAACCCTGTTTTTTCCATGATGATCCTGCACATACCCTCACCCATCAACTAAGGCACAAGATCCATGCCCAATGGAGGTGATTTCATTATCAAACGCTTTGGAGAAATATGCAACAACTCTTGATGCGGACATTCATTACTCGTGGTTAATCATTTGCCGAGGTATTGAAAGAATATTAATAAAAGAACAAAAGAGGGTCCATTCGAAGACTGATGGAAAGGGAGAATCTTCACATATTTGGCAAAGATGATTTCACTTTGATGTAAGGCTTGCTAGGAGGATAAGGTGTGATATGGTTGAGAGAGGTAGATTTGTGAATTCTATTCTTGAGCAGTATACAAAATTTGTGAAGCCAACATTTGATGATTTTGTATTGCCACAAAAAGAGTACGTTGATGTTATTATTCCCTGTGGCAGAGACTACCATTTTGCAATCAATCTTATTATGCAACACAGTGAGAACTTCTAGTGTCTTTGAGATGGAATGTACCTGAATCGAGTAGGTGATATGGCGACTTTCTACCATGCAGCCGTGTTAGATGTGCTAGGGAACCGAACTATGCATAAGATGGTTGGACGACTTAACAACAGTGCAGTTTCTGCAACTGGAGCAAAGTTGGCATTCAAGTCCAATGAACTCATACCAGTGAGTGTAAGATCTATAACTTTAGACATAGTGATTCATCAGTCTGAGCCAGTAATTTTACTCAAAGATCGATGTGCAAGGTTGGGAGTACAATGTTCTGAAAGGTGCAACCTCCTTATTGTCAAGAGAGCCTGGTGATGCTCCCTACATCCTATATGAAGATGATGAGAGACCGTTTCATGAGAGCAACACAAGCAGTAATGACATTAAATAATTTTTACCCAGCATGGGTTATAATTCTTGTACGAGACAAGGTGTGCATCACGTCAAAAAGAAAATGCAATTGGTAGGCGTGAAGTCAATTTTAATTGTTAAATATTGCAGTGAGATGAATGGAAAGGACATGTTTTGCCTTTGCAAAAAGCAAGTTTCTATTGCCTGCTATCCATTCAAAATATCATCATCCAGAAAGATTCACAAGGATCGAGCAAAGTGTTTTAATGATGATAGGCTGAAGGTGGTAACTGCGAAGGGAATGACACCTGGAGATTCACAGTGAAGAAAATTCTATGAGATGTCAATCTCTGTGAAGTAATTCATAATTTCTTGATTCAATGCACCTTTATACAAGCACATCGGTATGCGTTGCTTATGGATTATTGCGGTTTCCATCTATGGCTATAATCCATCCTTTTGAAGCAGCCATAAGGAAGCTTTTTCCTTCTCATTATAAAATTGTTGACAAACACTTTGGGGCATCTGAAATAGGTGATGTGGGAAAATATGTTTCATCTGCTGAAGGTGAAGCTATTGCTACACAGAGAACATGTGTTGGGAAAGTGGATAACTGTGTTGTGGAATTTCTTCTTGAAACACCCATTGTTTTGGTATCTAATGGTGTTAATCATCAACATAGCGATGGTGATCTATTGAGCGAATAAGTTGTTATGGGAAGTGACTCTGCTCAGCTAGCACTTCGAATGTGAATCAACAAAGGCCGACTATTTCATCGTTCCAGGTCTCCTGATGGAATCAAAACCATGGGCTTTGATGCTTCAGACTGTGCACATCGATGTCATGAGGAGAAAGAAATCAAGATGGAGATATACATATATGGCTTTGTTCAATGGTCATGTAACTTGCTTGAGAATATTTCAAAAGCTTTGAATTGATGATTTAGAGGTGCAGTTACAAATTGAGAATCCATTACCTAGAGAAAAGAGGATCTTTTTCAAATGTCCTTAGGGAATTTGAAGTTGTCAGATGATTGAAACGTATACACATTTTAAAGAGAGTTAAGCCACGAAGGTAGAATTAAAAAAAAAAAAAACTCAATTGTGAAAGGAACCCAAAAAGCTACCCAAAAAAGTTATGCGGGAAAATTAGATAATGATTCAAGATTAGAAAAATCAAAATCAATTGCAAAACTGAAAAAGTGTCTCCAATAAGGAATATGGAATGTTTCCTTCAAATTAAAAGAAAAATCAAATCCAAGAAGCAGTAGCGAGGAGAGGAAATTTGAAATTCTCTTCTTTTAGAATTAAAATGTAATTTCAACAAGCGGTTATGGTAACTGAATGGTCATCGATGGAAGTGAAAAAGAGATATTATTTATTGCAGAGTGGAGAACGTAAGGGGATCTCTTTGAAGGCTAAGGATTGCACTAATTGATGTTTTTGTTGTTCATCTAGGGAGAGGGAATTATTTTCTGAACTTAGTCTCTGTACAGGGAGATAGATCCTTTGAGCTCTATTTTAAGTTATTGAATAAAGGAGACATTTCTAATCTTTGTGTTCAATTGTTTTCTTTTAAATTGTTGATTTCCTTTGCGAATATACAATTATCCATTCGTACTTTCTCTATTATAGCTGACTAGGAATGTTTTCATTGCAGGATCTTGGAGTCTTGTTTTGTTCATATGTTTCTCGGGTATCATTTTTTTTCCTCATCTTTATCATTTATTGGTTTAAGTGAAAAATATTTTTGTTATTTGCTTTGATCTTCTATTTGAAATCTTTCCCACATTTTTGTCATTTTTATGCACAGATGTATGTTGGCCTTTTATGCTTTCTGATTAAAAGCATACCTTAGTTTTATTTTCAATTTTTCTAATTCCTTGAAGATCATAAAAGGGAGTTGTACCTCTAAAATTCAGAGGAAGATAGTTAATTCAATAGCGATCTCTAGAGATGCTAGTTACAAATTTGTCTTTGTTGTTGGGCGTGTTTGAATTATTTTTATCTGATTATTTGAAAAGGACAATCATTTTGCTAACATTGTTCTTAGGTTCTTCCTCTTTCTTCTAGATCTTATCCATTTCCTTTTTCACTTTAGTAGTATCAACTTTATTCATAGGTTTATTCCTTTGTACCAGATAGATTTCCTCCCATTTTGGCTTCTATAGAATCTTGAAATATGTCATGGTTTGTTACAGTTGTACCACACAACATTTTTTTGACCAAACTGATTTGAATTCATCCTTGGTATGTACTAGTTAGCCTTATGTCCAAATGCATTACATGTGTAGCAATAACCATAAAAATATTGAATCATTCTACTTGTATTAAATCTATTCAGCATCATTTAACTTCTATACTCAACAACTCTATTTCCAAATTTTTTGCATGCAAAATATTGTCTAGGAAAGAATCCAACATTCTGATTTATTCTATTTTTACATTTTGTTGCCCTATGACCAAATTTATTACATGAAAAAAAAAATCCTTTGAAAGGTGAGTACCTTTGAGCATTAGGTTGTCTGATAGGATTCATCCCAGTATTGCTTCTTTGGTTCTTGATCTATCTACCATTTCCTTGAGTCTTTCTTTGATTGTCAACCTTATTAGGGGATTTATTTTCTTTTGAACTTTGTCCTTCTTCAAGTCCCAAACCACTTTTATCCTTAGAAGGTTTTTGTCCAACACTTAGTTCATCTAGCCTTGCAGAACTTGTTTCAGTTTTTTCTTCATGAGCTATTGCTTTCTCCAGATCTGATCTTAGGGTTACCACTTCTTGTTCAAGCTTGATGCATTCATTAGTCTTGCTCTGAATTTTAGCTTTCTAACAATCTTCAATTCTCTTCTTTTCTTCTACTTGCAATTTTAGTCTGGTAATGTCCCCATTTGATTTCTTCAAGTGATCACTAACTTCTTTATGCCTTTCTTTGAACTTCTTGATTTTCTCTCTTAATTTTTTTATGCATTTATTTGATTCTTTTAGGTTCTCCTTCAAAAAAAAATTCTCACTTTCAACTCTGTCTAGATCTTCAAGAGCATCACTGAGTTCTTCTTTGTCAATTGTACAATCATCTTCTATGCAATTAGTTGTAGAGATTTCTTCTAGAGGAATAGGACACCTTTTGTCTTTCATGTGTTCAAACTCCAGGATCTTCCTCAAGGTGTTAGACTTTTGTAAAGGAGCCAAGCTCTGATACCAATTTTTGAACACCCATAATACTAAGAGGTGGGGGGGTGAATCAGTATTCTATTAAACAATTTAGCTATAAACGATCCAAACATTAAAGCATATCTAACTATAATTGTAAATAAAGAAATGCAAGAGATCATAACACCACATAACACATAAACATCATGATTTTTACTTGGAAAACTCAAAATGGGAAAAATCGCAGTGAGGATTAGCTCACAATATATTATAACCAAATATAAGATATTATAGGGGCACACTACCAAGACACATTGTCCTTGAAAGGCCCACAACTTGAAATGATTACAAAATAGAGTGTGGCTCACTGCTAGGAGGTGAATTGATGGAATACACCTTTCATGTGCTGAATTTAGCTCCAATTAAGCTTTGAAATACAAAATCTAACACTTGTTTGTAGTTTCACAACATAAACAACAATTCTACTTTGATAAAAAACTTATATATACAAGCTTGCATAATATCACACTATCACACATCTCCTCATTATCACATTGCACTTCTTCAATACAAAATGTTTCATATATATATATATGCTATTACATCTGCACACATCAATTAGGTCAGCCTAATTAGATGTACACATCCTTAATTCAAAAATTTCTCATTGACTCAACAAACAAAACACGCAAGTCATGATTTAGGTTGGCATGGACCTAAAAGGGATCTCTTTGACATGCACAAAACATATTAATCTTCATACCACTTATTCATGTCGCCCAAAGGAAGACTTGATCACAAAAATAGACCAGACAAACTAACATCAATCAACTATATGATTATATGAGCATGCGCCATTTGGAATATATGTAGATTTGACACCTATAAATCATCTCCTAAAGTTGTAACAACTGGATCAAAGTACCAGAGGAATGACAGCCAAATAACTCATACCACTATGAACAAGTTTGACCAAAAAATTGTATGTCTAACTTCTATCATCTATATCTTTCTTCTCATTCAACAAAAATCATTGAAAACTTGTTCATAGATGCATTCAGTAGTCCTAAATAACATACTAAAACCACATAAGCCAATCTTCTAATATGAGCAATTCCGGACCAAATTACCGGATTAGGGTAACATAAACACTGCTTACCAAATTAGACAAAAATTGTCACCAAATAATGTTGGCATTAATGATGACAAACCAGAGGGTTTCTTCTTCATTCTTCCAACAAAGCACTCATTGAATCCTTTATACTATTGAGAGTAAGTTTAAAATTTATGCAATCAATCCCAAGCTTAAATCTTATTGCTACCATAAAAAATAGGTGATGAAATTTTATATAATTTAATATTCAAATCATTCAAGCTATTATTCAAGTTATTTCATTTTTTGTTTGTTTTTGGAATCCTTATTATTTCTGTAAATGTAATGGAAAGGTTATATTAAAAACTCTAGACCTTCCCATTGATTTATGTACTAGTCATATCATTTGAAAACTTCTTTTATAGGTGATTGTTTAATGGAACTAGTGGATAAAACCACAACCTCATATTCTTTTATTTCAATTATATGTTATGCTATTATGCTTTGTTTTTGTTGTATGGTTGTCTTGCTGTTCTACGTAATATTGAAAGGACAATACATTTGTCCCTGAAAAGATTCAGATTCAGGAAATTGAGCATTAGTGCCTGTGTTAGTGGTGCTGTCGGCAAATAAGTAGTCATGGCGCTTGTTTGCGCGTACACTGTTGAACAAGAGTAAAAGAGTTTTTTCATAAAAGTCGTAAAAAGAGTATTTCCTTATGTTTTGAAAGTAGCCCCTTGAGGACACAAATTCGGCACCTTTTTGCATAACTGGCGAATGCCTCAAATTCTGAGCTCCTAAAATATATTTTTATATGCTATCTCAATTGCGTATTGTTTGTAATGTATTTTTATTTTTAATTAATTGATAAATACAGTCAAATGTGCATTCTATTGGCTGCATAAACTTGGTTAATATTGTCTATGTAGTTAGCACCATTTTTATTTTCAGTTAATAAATAAATATAGTCAAACATGCATCTTGCTGACTGTATAGACATGGTCCATATTGTCTATGTAGTCAGCAGAATGTACATTTGACTGTATTTATTAATTAATTGAAAATCTGAATAGAAAGCAGTCCATTCTACTGACTGGATAGACCATTCTACTGACTGGATAGACATTGTCTCTCAATTGTAAGATTAAATTAAGATTTTTTAAAATTCTGCATACTTACTATTGAAGTAGACTTTTACATAAAGTAAAATTAAATCTTGTGTAGAAGTTTTGTCTATGTAGTGAACAGAATGTACATTTGACTGTATTTATTAATAATTGAAAATCAGAATAAAAAACAATCCATTCTACTGACTGAATAGACATCACTCCTCAATTATAAAATTCTTTAAAATTCCACGTACTTACTACTGAAATAGACTTTTATGTAAAATTAAATCTTGTGTAGAAGTTTACATAGAATTTTACTACTGAGCCCCTATAATCTGAGCTCCTATATGAAGCCCTTCTTCTCTTCATGTTAGGACAGCAGAAATAAGAACTTACTGGGCTGTCACTAATTAAATCTGACGCAGTATTAGAGTTTTGCGGCAGCCCAATCTTCTTAATTAATTCCATGGCTTCTTTTAATCTCATCCTTTGGGAAACTCTATGGAGAAAGATAGGCTGAAATGGAAAGACGATCCTTTGAGAGTGATTTCTTAGTCAAGAGTGACTATGCTAAAAATATAGAAGACTCTCTCACAAAGTTTCGAATCTTATTATGGCTTTTAGCCGAAGAGGTTCAGTCCAAGAAGGCTCATGCTTCTGTATCGAGTAGCAAAAAAGAATTTATGAATGACCTCCATAAAAAAAAAAAATCTGAATTCTAATGTCTTCACAAGCGTACTACTGAAAATGAAATTTTGAGCTTGGAACCATCTTCATCGTATCAGTTTCTCCAAATCCTTCAAGATGTATTCTTTGTGATCAGTCTAAGGAAGATCGAAATCATCTTTTCTTTCATTCTTTGGATTGGCCTTAATTTTTCAATAGAATGAAAGTTCAATGGGTTTGTTTGGTTTCTTTTCGTGTTGTCTTCATGGGTTTGTTTCAAGACAAGAGGGATCAAATAGGTAAGCTTTTAAAAATGATGTCAAATATAATGTGTCTAATAAAGCCTTTGGAAATAGAAACTAACATAATTTTTTACTTCGAAAATATTGGGATAAACTATGAAGAGATTTTAGGTTCATTTTCTTGGAGCTCACTTTAATCTTAATTTCTTCAACCATTGTTATAGGGAAACAAACTATTTGCAGGAACTCTTTGCCGACTTTGATGTAATTTTCTTATCTAATACAGATTTCACTAAATTTTTGCCAATCTTCTTCAGTGGGAGGGGTTGAATCCTACGATTTCTAATGATAACGAATCACACTAAATATTTTCCTTATCTTTTTTGGGTGGTAATTATGATTTATATCTCTATATTGTAGTTGTGGCTGATTAAATGGATGGATCTTTTTGATGTTATTGTGATTATAAATTTTATATTTCTTCCATCTAAAATATTTGGAAAATGATTGCCAATTTGATCAATTGAATCTTTTGGTTTTTTGTGGATCTTCATCTTATGTTTGTCAAGATGTTTTCTCTAAAGATTTATCTTCGCTATGTTACCTTTATTCTAAAGTTATACTCAAATTAGACTTGCAAATACTACCCTCATTACTTTTTGACAAATGTGAAGCATTGGTGTAAAATTGTTACTATTATCCCCCTATCATGATTTACAAACAAAACTCTAGTTACTCTTTGCAAGGTGTTGTTTTGATTGTAAAAAGCGACAATATAAGGTATGGTCATTTTATAGGTGGTTGTTGCAACATTTAGACTAGTTCTTGTGGATAAAAATTCCTTACTAATTTGATCTTTTTTTGTGTTACCCCCTCTACTCCAGAATAGGGCATCTTTCTCATTGGTTCTTTCTAGTTTTGGTAATAACTCTTGTGGTTTTATGGGTATGCACTACTTGAATTGTTTGTAGTCTTGTTGGAAACAATCTTTTTGGTGACTTCCATTCTCTATTTTGGTGGTTTAGCAATGGTGTTGCTTTCTTGTTCTTTGTCTTCTATTCATTGATAAATTTTGTCTTAATCATGTATATATTTGTAATCATGAGCCTAGGGTATTTTTCCTTCATTAAACTTATATCATAAAACTCTTATTAATTTTTGTTGTGAAGGTTTCTCCAAACTCTTCTCCTTCAATTTTAATCATATCTTACAATAAAAAAATTAACCCTTAATCTTATACAATATTATAAATCAATAATGATCAAATTATCTAATTATTACAATTTTATATTATATAATTATATTTATATATTTTTTATGGCATCAGGCAAATTCATCGCGACCAATTCACCATCAGCAATTCATCGCAGAAGGAAAATTCACCACTAGCAATTCACTACCATGGAAAATTCATCTCATTAAAAGTTTGTGATTAATTTTCCGGCGGTGAATTGCTGGCGGTGAATTTTCCTTGAAATGAATTTGTCATGACAATGAACTTTCCCGCAGTGAATTGTTGACAGTGAATTTTTTCAATGATAAATTGCTCACAGTGAATTTTCCTAGAACCATCTTTTTACATTAAATACAAATAAAAATTGAAAAGATTATATCACATGAAATGAATGAGGAGCCTCCCATCTATCCACCAGATGCTATTCAAGAGAAAAACAAGAACACCCCACCTTAACAACAAAGTCATAACTATAACGTCAATAATATTTTGACTGCATCCATGCTTTCCTCCATCTCTTATCCAGCACAAACCATCTATTATTTTATAGTATCGTGAAAAGTCGTTGCCATCTCTGTTATCCTTCGTTTATCCTCCGGTTCAATTTTGGAATCATACTAAGCAACTAGCCATTCATTCTTTTCATGCAGAGTAATTCCAACATGTTTATTCACACTTCGTACTTCGCAACATCGGTATGTAGACCGCTTGTTTTTAGCACAGAGGAGGACTGTTTAAAGCCTGTAAAAAATTAGTAAAGTTAAAGAGACAAAGTTCACAGTTTTACAGCTGCATTTAATCATCTGAATCTTTTTGTTTGCTGCTGCAAATTTATCGTTTGCTTTGGTGTACTCAAGGATGAAAGTAAATGGTGTACTGCCCAAGAAGTCCTGTGGATCCCACGTGCGTGAGATATAACAGGAGCAAAGAGAAGAAATTTCAAATTTAAATCAAGTGAATTATGATTTGAATTTAGAATAGTTTGATTCATCTTGTTTGTTCTATATTTATGTCGAAGGCATGTCTCTAATATTTGAGTTCTACAAATTCATTTTGTCCTCCAACAAATGGAATTACCCGATAAGCCCTGCAAGGTGGTTAATCAAATCTCAGCCGTTCATAGTTTTTCGCCAAATTTTTAGCTGCTTTCGGCCACCTTTTGAACCGATTCGCTTTGAACAACGGATAGTGGAAACTGCTGGAAATGGGATGTAAGACGATCAAAGACATCCCCACCGTTGAATTTTCACCATTTTCATTGGTCATATTCATTCCACGTGGCAATAACAGTAGAAATAATGCCATTTATCAAGTGGTTGTTGGATGCTCATGAATACATATACAAAGCACTAATTTCTCTTCTATATCTGCTTTCCCCTATACTCTTCTCATCTCCGCCCCTATTGCCACTGCTTTAGAAACTTTCAAGCAAATGCAATTGGGAGGTGTAAAGCCACAATCCTCAACCTTTGCGAGCATCCTCCCTGGTTGTACCGAAATGGGAGCTTTAGAACAGGCTATGCACACCGATAACAGGATAAAGAAAGAGGAATTTTGTCAGTTGTTGCAGTTGCACCTTCCCTGTTTAACGTGTATGTAAAATGTGGAAGCATAGACAAGCATGCGAACTGTGTGACAAAATGACTTAAAGAAATGTATTCTCATGAAATGCCCTAATTGCAAGATATTCACAAATGGATCAGTTGAAAAGGCTTTACAAACTTTCAAGCAATTATGATTGGCAAGTGTAAAGCCAAACTTTACAACCTTTTCCGCAATCCTTACAGTCTATGCTAAATATAATCTAAAGTGTTAAAATCAAATTAAAATATATATAATCTAAAATTATTATAATTAATAATTAGTATATTTTACCTACTAAAGCATAGGTGTTTGGGATTAAAATACTATAAAATCCTAAGATATACATCAACAGTCAATTAATATTTAAATACAAATTCAATAGTGGTAAGCATAGGGAAATGAAAATTCAACAAATTTACCTCATGTAACAACATTAGCAAAATACAGATCAGGGCAAGAATATGAATGTGGTTTCACATCCAATGCAGATTGTCTTGGTTTATATAATAGTTCCTTTTTTTGAAATAGAACAATACAATAACATGAAACATTTGCTTGAAGTCAATCTTAACTACCATAGTAGATCAATATAACAGGGCATAATCCAAGTACTTAACTATATCTGAAACATGATAATAAGAAAATCCATCGTCAATTCCCTTAAGTTGCCAGTGTGCATTGAGAGAAACAAGCAACTCAATTATCTATTAAATTGCTAATTTAGCTTCAATAGTTTTTTATTAGAGGTAAAGCGGGTTTTGATGGGGCCCCAAAACCCTTTGGACTATGAGGATGAATCTTTCCATTATGGAAAGATCTCCTCCCACACTCCAAAGTACAATCTTTGTCTCAAGCATCCTCTTGGTGACACTTTTCACCATCTCATGCTTTGAGAGAACCAACTCAACCCCTCCATTGATATTGATTTTTCAATCTCCATTAGGTTCATCCATTTTGTGTTCAAAATCTATAAACTAAACACTTGGCCATTTCCATGATCATCCCACAACTTTTGAATTAACATTGTTACGCTACTGAAATTATGACTAAGCACACATCACAACAATCACATTGGAAAATATAAATATCAACAAGTTGATCATACTTTTATTTTGATTTATTTTATACATTTTTAGATTTATTAGCCTAATCATGAGTGTTTACTTCAACTTTTTTGTTTGTTTTATTTCATTGTAACTTCAATCACTTTGACACAAAACTCACACAAAAAAAATCAGCTCCTTATGATTGATTTCCTCTTCCTAATATTGACATGATTATATATTCCATCACTTTCCATGAGTTGTTTAGATTTATGGATATATTTTTCGGCTACAATAAAATTGTAACTAATCCCCTAGATCAACATAAGAGTACATAAGTTACAAATTTTGGAACATGCAACTATTTATTGTGACCTTTGGGTTCAAAATATTGAAGCTAATTATCAAATATCCATGTCAAAAATATGATGTATATTCATCCACAAAATATTAGATGATTTTTTTGATGACATGCTACCAAAATATGACTGATGAGTATATCATATCTAAGGAATAAGGATTGTATTTTTAATTTTCTCATTAATATCAATTAAGATAAAATCATAATAAATGTATTTTTTCATGGATAGTGGTCATTGCTAGGTTTATATGTCTAGGAGAGGCATTTATTTCATGCTAAGAAAATAATGCTATTGTTAGCATAACTACTTCTAAAACTATTTTGTAGGTTCATATTCTTTAGTGAATAATATAACTTATTAGATGGTTCACTTCCATTAATGATACTTTTAAAGAGAGCTATTAAACTTGAATGAAACAAAAAAATTTAAAGACTTTATAGATATTGACCCAAAATAGGCACAAAATTAAATGGGAAAAGAAATTGGGATGATTGTTTTACAATTACACTTTTCACATACTTAACTTAGGTGCAAGTGATTCATAAATGAATCATGCATCTCTAATAATTCAACAATCAAAAACATTAATTTATTAAAAATTAAAAATTAAAATATTGACTAAAAAGATATTTGGTACATATAAAGTAATGCACATGTTGATGGTTTTTAATTCCCAACCTGCTCTCAAAGATAACCTATGATTTAGCTATTTTCAATGATTAGTTATCTTGAGGGATATGCCAACGAATAGGTGAATGTTACAACAACTTTCCCTCTACACTTCAGGCTCTGCAAAACTTGGGAGGGTACTCCCTAACATTATTCACAAATATCCTATGCCAATTATCACAAATATTGTAAAAACATGTGTCCTATGTAGATTTTCTTGAGTCTTATGAAAATAAGAAGATCCGGCTTAAATCATTCAATCATTTTACATTATTAAGATCATATGACAAGATAAGAACTCATTTTAAAGAAATTTTCAATTAAACTTGAAGATTGCAAGTATTTTAGAGTGTTTGATCCCAGAACTGTAAGTCATACAAAGGAAAGAGATCAATGCCTTACCCTAGGGTAATAAAGTTAGAATTGGTGCAATTGGGGTTCCATAATAGCATTTCATCCAAACATTTAAGAGCTTCATCACATTCCCTTACAATATCATGCTCATTTTTCCTATCCAACTCTACTTATCAAATATTGGTATTCATTCACACAAACCTATATTCCCATTAAATCATTTAACCTATTATTTAAACAAGAGCAATATATGGGATAAGATATGGCCACATGGTTCGATCATGGTTGCTCATGCATATTGCATTTTGCATTAGGAACTCAAGACTTGAAAATGCAATACAAAGAAATATTGTGATGGTGTGGGATTATGACAACTATCCTTAGGATGAAATCAAAAATGCCATCACACTTCACCTTAAGGGGAAAAGCAGGAATTGAGAAAAATGTAATGCAAGAGAGTCATGCAATGCAACAGGGGATTAACACTTGTCCCTAGGTCATGGAATTACAAAGCTATCACACACCGCATAAAGGAAGCTGATAGTAGAAAGGTAAATTGTGATGCAAAGAAAGCTAGCGATGGAATGAGAATCGGTTACACAATCAAAGTTGAGCGAGGGATAGGGAAACTTAAGTGAGAAATTTGGCACATGCATAAAATGTTGTTTTAAGAGCTTTCCCTCGCTAGGTAGCATGAACAAGGGACTTTTAAATAAAATGATATACATGACTCAAACTTAGGAATTTTGAAAAGGGTAGTCTTGATTGGCCAAGAGAGAAGTTTTGACAACCATACCAATAGTCTACAGGAGATTCAAAACAAACATGAAACACTGAAACCCTTTATCTTAATCACACTCTCATCCTTGAGTGGAGAAACATAAATGTATGAATACCTATGTAGCAACTGACAAAGTTTAGAGTACTGACCAAAAGATCAACAATTTTTATACTTAGACAAATTTTACAAACACTCGAACAAAAAATTAGGAAAATACAAGATAATCACGTGTGGGCTCGAGCGGTGAAAAGGAAGCAAGGGGTTGATCAAGGCATGAGAAAAAATGACATAAGTTATAACTAGGCCGATAAAAAATTGAATCAACCGGTCAATAAAGGAAAAGAACAAGCCACCAAGGCGACCAAAAGTTAGGTTTTCTTTTGAAGGAAGGATAAACCCTACACATTGTTTGATAAACCCTAACTCATATGACCCATCCAAAAACTCAAAAATGGAGATAAATTACAAAGGAAAAAAAATTTAGCAGATTCCATCAACACCATCGAAGTATCAAAGGGGGTAGAGCCTATTATATTAACTTAGGATAATGATTACATAAGTACTTTTAGAGTCAAGGCCACAAATTTCCATACAGACATACAACTCATCATCAAGCCAGCTAGACTGAAGAGAGATTATTTAAATTGGTCTTGCACTAGTGGAGAGCACAAGGGGGACCTTCTCCCTAAAGAGGTCAATCACGAAGATTCTAAGTGTTAGCGCTTCTTTTAAAGTGGAAGCAAAGGTGCATGTTATGCATTTTTAGTTATTTTTTCTTTTTTCTTTTCACCACTATCTAATTTTTATTAATGTTCCTAGCCTCAAGAGCCTCACTTGTAGTTGAGGAACTGACCTTTGTAAATTTTGGTTCATTTATTGGTACATCTAGAGGTTCTATATGTGAAATCGGTGCATGTTTAGACTTAGATTCCTTCATGTATGAGACCTTTTTGATTCTCTCCTAGGGAGGAAAATCAATATTGATAGAAAGGAGGACATGGGAGGTTTTTTGGCTTCCCTTATTATCAGTCTGCAACCTTAGAGGGTATTCCTTATGACCACTTTTTTGTGGAGTACAATTATGGAAAGAGATGGGATCCTTTCTTTACATAGAGTAATGGTGAATAGACACTCTTTCCACCATGTGGCTATGTTACACCCCAGTTGCGTAGTTACTATTTACTATTACTATAAAGGGTAAAATGTGAATTTGATGTGAATTCTAGAGATGAATAAATTGTGCTCGACCATGTTATCTATGTGAATGTTATCTCATATTATGTTATCTTAGTTGATGTTATTTCATGGGGAAATACTACATATATGTGAATAGATGGTTATTGAATTATTTTTCTAACTTTGGAGATGTTAATGTATACTGCATATGTTATGAAAAATTGACTGTCATGTGCATGTGTTAATGGATATAGGCATGTGTTCCATTCCTACAAGCGGAGGGGAAGTATCACTTGGGAGAAGATCTTGGTGGGGTAAACAGTAACGTAAACCATCTGACATACACACACCACCATAGTTTGGTTGAGTCTAGGCATAGAAGTAGGACGTTGGTAAGTCAACCCTAGTTTGAAATATCTACATTAGTTACTTGGTCTCGTTTACTTCTACATGCATCGGGTGATGTTTATCTATTTGATATTTTGAGATCTTTCTTGTGCTATTATGATTATATTGACAAGTGGGTTGTAAGTGGAAGTATGTTTATATATATGCACATGCGTGTCAATGAGATCTAGCAATATGTATATGCAAATGTACGGGTATACCACAGGTACACACTTATCAACATTATGGTAATCCTGAGTGGCTATATGTGAAATTAATGTGAACATATATATGTGTATAGTATATACACGTATCCATATGTATATGTATATCGATACATGTGTACATTGGAAAATGGACACGCTCATACAGATGCATCGATATAGACATACCTACACATTTGGCATAATATGGTTATTAAATATATTCTTGCTTGTACTCACACACACACACACACACACACACACACACACACATATATATATTTACATGTTAAGTACTTAAGTATATATATATATATATATATATATATATATATATATATATATATATATATATATATATATATATATATATATATATATATATATATATTAATATATATATATATATATAATACATATTAAATATGTCAATTGACATCGACTATCTATTCATTAAATCTTATTCATAAGCTTGTTTTATCGTTGATATAGACAATGGAGTGAAGGTTGATGTTGACCATGTTTATGGAATTCGATATATTTGAGAGGAGTAAGCTATCAACTTGAGAGAGAGGGTGTTCAAGCTAATTGTTGTTGGGAGAGGGTTGCATTGTTGTCTTTAGTTGGATAATAGAAAATAGGAATGATGATCTCTTCTTCTTTGTTATGGGTATGTGTAGGATCATGATGGGCCAAAAAGTGGAAATATGATGGGTATGTGTAGGGTATGTGGCTAATGACTTTTTTTTAACCCAAAATTGATGAAACGAAAAGGGGTTTTAAAGGAGATTCTCAGCTTTCTACCAATATAAATTATGCTTTACTTTCAATTTAATAAATTATTATTATTCATTTTCTATTTGAATTATGACTAAAGTCCCGATTGATAGGTGATTGAGAAACATCTATAGCTTTCAAACGGTATCACAGTTTTTGAATCTGAAACATGTGTCACATGCTATGCTTCGCATACTATAGGATTAAAAAAAAATGAATTTCATGAATTTTTGACCAAGTTAAGGTGGTCAGACATAGGAGTTTTTATATTTTTAAAAGTTGTAATAAAAATTCATAATTAATTATTTACTAGGAAAAAAATTACAAAAAAATATGCATCACATCGGGACATGAGTCCTATACTTATATATAAAATCTTATAACAAAAATATTATCATTTTGTTGTGGTTAGGGTGGTCAGACAGACACCTACTCCTTATTTTTTCCCTCAAATTTAAGTAATAGTCCATTGAAATTTCAAATTACCACCAAATAGATTTTGTTTTTTTAATAAACCTAGTAGCTTAGAAACTACATTCAATTTGCTATAGATTCTATTTGCAAAAATGGGTTAATTTTTAGGTAGGTTAGTGGATTAGATCAATAAATAAAAACCCAAAGAAGCTATCAACTATAATGAAAGAAAATGAAATAATGAGAATGATTATACCAGTTACTCATTGAAGCTTCCATGATTCACCTCCATAGCACCTTCTAGCTCACATCGATCATATGAATAGTGCCCTCAGATTTGTATGTGTGAGCAATTGATTATGACTATGTCCTATGCAAGTTTTGAAGGATTTAAATAACAAAATGTCTATGACAAATGGAAAATGACTATTCCTATGACAAGTAATCAAATTGAATTAAACAAGCTAAGTGTCAAGTATGCAATTGAGATCTAAGCATAAATATGTCAAAATAACGAAGTGGTCCCGAGAATGTAAGGAAACTGGCATTTTATAGAAAATGCAATTTTGAGCAAATGGATGAGATTGAAAGTTGACAAAGCCTAAAATCAGTGGATGAGATTTCATGTGACAATCCCTAATTAGGGTTAGGGAAAAATCATTAAATGAGTGGTTAAGATGTCATTTGAGAAAATCGAATCGGCAGTCGAGAATAAATGTGACAATTAGTCAAAAGATAAAGATTTCTAAAAAATCAAGAGGATAAAGACTGCTTGATTTGTAAGATTCAAAAAATAAATAAGATAAGACTTGAACTGAAAAGAAGATTTGAAAAATCAATAATTTGCTCAATTACTTAATTTTTGGAAGAAGATTACCATTTTGAATTAAATAAATTCAAAATGTGGATTTTGTGTGACAATAAATAATCTATTTTCAGATTATTTACCAAAATGAACTAACAGTTAAGAATGTGATATCATTTTGAATAATTTCATTTATTTAAAATGAGGGAAATGTTAAATTAGGCAATTAAATAATTAAAGATAATTATTTAATTTAGAGAATTATGACCATTAATTAAATAAATTAATAAATTCATTTAATTATGAGAATTAGTGACATATTAAATAAATAAATATAATTCATTTATTTAATAATCAGGAAGAATAAAGGACATGAATTAATTAAAAAATTATAAATTATTTAATTAATAGTGGAAAGTGGACCAGGGACATAATTAAATCTCATAATTATGCTAGGATGAAAGTGGTAAAAATAGAGTTTACAGGCCTAGGTCATTTTTATGTGTCTACATTTTGCCCCTCTTTATCATAATCTAGCATATTGCATTGTGACAAAGAAAATAAGTTAAAGTCATGCCCCAGCGAAGGTACATTGTATCGATGCCCCCTCGGGAAAATTTTTGAATTTTGGCCAAGTGACAAAAATTTGGAAACTATCCCGATAAGTGAATTGAATGACCAAAAAGACAATGGCGCAGACAGTTTTAGATTTGACATGTTTAGATCAGCCAAAAGGGTGGCCAAAGTTGGTCAAAAGGGCCTCCAATAATAACCTAGCTGACAAATGTCATTTTGACTTTATAAATAGGTTGAAAAATGGGTAAAAGTCAATTTATTTTCACTATTCACCTTAGCAATTTTGAGAGCTTAGAGCGAGGAAAAATTTTGCGACGATGGTGATTCCAATGACTCGGCATCATGGAGAGATCGTGCAGACCTTCAGGTGGCTAGAAGGTTCTAAGCTGGCAGTATGTACCCCTATCCCACTTTGTGATTTCATCATTTTTCATGCAAAATTTAGGGTTTTTGGAAGAGTAACGAATGGGCTGCGACACATATGCGTGCACGTAAGCCACATTTTCCATCGCATTCGACACATTTGATGCATCGTGACACAAGTGTAAAGGATAATTAGGCCAAGCGAAGGATGTGTGATGCATATGCTAAAAATTGCGACACATTCGCAATATCGTGCTGCATTCGAAAGTTATAATGACACATATGACATTTCGTAATGCATTCGTGTGTTTGAGTGACGCATTCAAATGAAGTTATGCATGTGCAAGAAATTGAGACGCAAGTGCCCTAATGTGATGCAAATGTGGGACAAAATGACATAATTGATGATTTGAGACACAATTGAGGTGCAGAGTGATGCAAACACTTCTTTGAGATGCATTTGTAGTCAACGCAATGCATTTGACTTTGACTTTGACTAAGGCTGATTTTGATGGGTTTTAAATTTTAAATGCTTTTGATTATAATGGTGATTGTCCATAAAGTGCTGACGCATTATTTGACCTTGTGTAGAGACAACCTATGCCTATCTATACTCGGGAGAGTAGGCCATCGACCTTTAGGTTCTGAGATCAGTTGAGTCCATGAGAGTGACGATGGTTGATGTAGCTGGGTTTATATTATGTTGTCTCTATGAATTTTATTCAGGAAAATAGGGGATTGCAGACTGCATTATGTGAGAGATGGCATTTAGAGACACGTTGATTCCATTTTTCAGTGGGAGAGGCCACAGTTACACTTGAGGACATCTATTGTATTCTACATCTGCCGATCCGAGGAGAATGGATTGTTTATGACCCTCACCACGGCTATCAGACATTTACATCTTACTATCAAGATGATGGTGCAGGACTTGGATTCGAGGGATACAAGATCCATTGGGAGTTTATGGCGAAGCACTATGGCCAGTTTGATGCACTTTTGGCAACATTGATCAGCGGAGTCCTGATTCCTGACCACCGCGGACACGGATTTCCCATTGGTTGGGGTGATGTGCAAGTGGGCATGAGGCGACATTGGACAGTTTATGCCTGGGGGCCCTATTTGTTAGGCATCCTCTACCATCAGCTTCACGAGGTGGCCTATAAGAGGGCATAGAGCATTGGATGTGGCACGACACTTCTGATGATATGGGCTTGGGAGCATGTGGTGATATTCCAACCTCCTATCCATAGACCACAACTAGCCAAGGGTATGAAATATGTGTATTATTATGTCGGTGCTCTACAATAGACGAGGGTTGGAGAGACAGGTTGGTGGCACCATCATATTGACACCATGATTACATTCATTTGGAGGCCCTACAAAGACTGTGAGTAGTAGGACGACAAGGATGACCACCTCAGCTCTTGTAGACAGTACTGTTACTTGATTGGGAGGATAGTGTAGAGTCAGCTCATTATAGAGATGTATCTGCCATAGTGTATACTAAAACAGTTTGGTGAGCAGTAGGGTGTACTAGTAGGTATGACCGAGTATGCCAAATCTTCCAGGGAGTCAGCAAGGGGGGCACTGATTCCTGTACCTTTTTCCATGCAATAGATTGATGGGCTAGTAGCCCAGCAGTGGGGATGGAGAGGTGGAGTTGCAGATCCAGGGACTACTACTAATTTTGACTTGTGGTGGCAAGTGCATCGACCAATGCCACTGACAAATCCAAATGGACCAATGTCGATTGATAGGAGATCGGTTATACCACATGTGCCACGAGCTAGGCAAGGGGGTAGAGGTGGCGACCGAGGTAGACGTAGAGGGAGGGATGTAGGAAGGGATGGAGGCAAGGGTGGAGGGAGAGATGGAAATGACGAAGATGATGGGGATGATGGAGGGGATGACTATATATGGAGGAGAGAAGGCTAGAGCTAGGACAAGAGGGTGAGACATCATGCATCTAGAGGTGGCTGGGGAGGGGGAGAGAGAGGAGGAGGAGCCGAGGAAGGAGTAGGAGGAGCGTGTGGCTAAGGAAGAGGCCAGATAGGAGCAAGAGGTTGAAATGGATGTAGATGTGCCCCAGGATGAGGGAGTCAGCGGAGAGGATGTCATAGTGGAGGATGATGATGATGGTGGAGATGATGATGAGACTATGGATGAGGCTGAGAGGCTCTTGAGATGGAGGATGGTGGAGGGTGAGGGGGAGATACCATCCATCTTGGAATTTCCCCATGATGCCATGACAGACCAGAGGGTGGTAGACCTATAGAGGAGACTGGATGAGAGTGCAACACAAGTTAGAGCACTGCAGGTAGAGCTAGAGGTGGCTCAGGTAGAGCGAGATCAAGCAGTGATCAGCCAATAGGAGGCAGTGCAATGGTGTACAAAGTTTGCACAACTATGTACAGGACCATTTGCAGATCTAGACCATCTACAGATCTAGCTTGGGAGTCTTGTAGGATTAGCGTACGGCTTGGGAGATACAGGAAGTTGTATGAGCAGGCTATGCTAGCCGAGATGAGAGATCACTCTCTAACTAGGACATAGATAGGCAGTGGCAGCAGGTTGGGTAGTGGCAGTGGTAGTCAGAGTAGTGTAGGGGGCTCGACCTCTTCAGGGCATACTTCGAGTCACAGGTCCCATCACAGACACTCCTCTAGTAAGAGGTTAGGGCACTCACATGGGTCATCAGGTTTAGGCCATAGATCAATACCTGGTCCACCTCGAGTGATAGATCTGTCAGCTTCACATAGTCAGGCCGCAGTGTCATCACAAATGCATGTTACCATGGAGATGATGCCATCAGTGTCAGTTCCATTGGGTTCACAGACAGAGGTTGACAGTTCCACCTATTACCTCAGTGCCAGGAATAGGTCCTTAGTCACCACACTCTTCACCACAAGGGGATGAGGATAGCATTTCGTAGGGACATTCTTACTACATTTGGTTTCATATTTCAGCCTTTATGTTATGACACATTATGTATTGACTGTCGAGCCTGCGAGCTCTATTTTTTGGATATCTCTTGACTTTATCTTGTGACATTATATTTTTTTAGATGATGCTATATGATGTAGTTTTGATGTGGCCTACATGTGTGTTATGGGATGTTATTTGATTTATGCATTATGATGTATGATGGATGATTTATGTATGATATGCATTTACGATGGATGATGGTATTTATTTATTTATATGTCATGTCATGTATGTCCTATGATGGTTACTTATGATGTGATACCATGATAATGCAATGCTTATTTATATGTTGTGTCGATGTTGTGCCATGGATGATGATGATATAATGTATTTATTTGAATGGATGCCATGTTTATGATTATGTTAATGCATGACTATGTATAATGTAATATGTAATGAAATGTATATGATTTACTACTATGGATGATGTATGTATGGATCTAATGCAATGTTTATATGATTATTTATGCACTTATATTTTTATATATCATAGGATATCATCGAGAGAAGGATGAGAGAAGATGACCAAACAGAAGGAGATGATTGTTTGTTCCTAGACCAAATCCTTCAAAATTTTACCATAGAACTTTAATATTTATTGCTCTTAATCGTCATTGGGCAGATTGTTGTGATGGCAAACAAACACCATGATATGACATAGATCAAGGTGTGCACAGTCATTACATCACATAAGACAAGTAGCCAAAGACAAAGATGATCATAACTCATACTAAGAGCGTAGTTGCCCTAGTCTTTTTGTCATAACCAACCACAAGTAGAAAGAGACAAGAAGGTCAAGTCATGAAATGTCGTTGCTTCTCTAAATCTTGTTTCTAGGACATCCTTGAGAAACTAGCAACACAATTTCCAAAAGGACAAAATAAAGCCTTGATCATGATACGTCGCTGTTTTACTAAAACCCTTAGTCAAGACATCGCTGAGAAACTAGTAACATGCATGTCAAAACATAAGACAAATGCCATGATACGTCACTACTTCTCTAAATCCTATTGTCAGGATCTCGCTGAAAAACTAGTAACATGATAAAAAAGCCATAGAAAAATGCCAAGTGTGTCTGGATGCCAAGTGTTTTAATTTCAAGGTGCTAGGTTTGATGATGTCAAGATGCCAAGGTGTCAAGGTTTTGAAAACGCTAAGATGATGAATGCCAAAGATTGTCAAATTTAGGAAGGACACATCCTAAATAATGTTGATGTTGAGAGGATTGATCCCTAAATGTCAAAAGGGATCCCTCGAAATGCCAAATGATAGTGACGATGCCTAGGAAGGACACATCCTAAGGCATAAATGACATGATTTGTTCTTTAGAAGGGCACATCTGAAAGATACCAATGTTGAGAGGAGTGATCCTTAAATGTCAAGAGGATCCCTCAAAAATGTCGGATGACAATGACGATGCCTAGGAAGGACACATCCTAAGGCATGAATGAGAGATTGTTCTTTAGAAGGAAACATTTGAAGAATATTGATGTCAAGAGGAGTGATCCTTAAATGTCAAGAGGATCTCTCAAAAATGTTGGATGACAATGATGATGCCTAGGAAGGACATCCTAAGGCATCAATGACAGAGGCTATTCTTTAGAAGGACACATCTAAAAGATAACCAAGAGTTGATAGTTTGACTAGTTATGATAATTTAACTCGTTTGGATCAAATTTGATTTAAGTTGACTTAATTGACTTGTGTCGACTATATGTTGATATTGACATGCTGATGTAATTGTTACATTAAGTAAATGGTTGCAAAAATTTGGTTGTAGTAATTAGCTTATTTTGGGATGACTTGTTTGACTTGAAGACTTTTTTGATGTGTGTGCCAATGTAATGTTGAATGAACCCTAATGGACTAACCTAGTGTGGCCTTAGGGGCTCATCGATAGATGGCCTTGCCTACGTCATACACTCAGAGACCTCGTACTTCAACACGACCAATGACTTTGTCTTGATGACCAAAGTTTGAATCATGATTTTATTTTGACAAACCTAAAAGGACTGACCTAATGTCTTGAGAACTCAAAGATGAATCTTTTCTACGTAGCAAATGTATAGAGACAACATAGTTCAGACAAATGACAAAGATTGATTGATTGACATAGTGGAATTTCAATGGGAAATGACTTCGTTTTGCATTCTTGAGATAATTTGACATTTGTTGGGGTTTCTTCAGGATGCTTTTTTATTTTTAGGTCTTTTTTCAAGACATTTTACAATGTTTTTGGTCTTTCTTCAGGACATTTTATGAATTTTTTGTCTTTTTTTGGGACTTTTTGTGATGTTTTTGTCTATTTTCAAGAGTTTGTGTGATGTTTTTTTCATTTTTTAGGGATTTTTTGCAATGTTTTTGTCTCTTTTCAGGACTTTTACAATTGCCCAGACCATGCGTGATACCCACTATAGTCACATGATAAATTTTTTTCCCCTAGTTAGGTCCAAAACTTATAAAATTTAAAGGACATGAAAGGGATATGCATGGGGTGCCAGATGGACAGTATGCAAGACATGATGTCAACCGTTTGTCAACCATGAAAGGAAGGGTATGATGTCATGGAAGATGTCATGGCAGTGACTGGAAATGTGTTTCATCATAGGCCAAGATAGATAAAGTAATAGTAGATGGCAAAGCAATGATTAACTATGCATCGTGCCTGTTTGCTAGGTTTTTGCCACGGTACTTATCCAAAGCACCTGTTTGTCAGGTTTTCACTATTGGACGAATTATTTTTCTTTACTATTTTTGCCATTTTTTAATTTTTTTGGTGTCACCAAGACGCTTGTTTGCCAGGTTTTCATCAGGGTGATGAGTTTTTTATATATTTTTTATATTTTAATGTTTTCAGCTTGACTTTCTGATGCTATCCATAGAACTTTTGAAGACGTAGACTATAGATAGGCTTCATCAATTGTTCACCATCTAGAGTAGCTAGTTGATACGCTCCAAAACCAAAAGAGGATATGATGACATAAGGACCCAACCAGTTTGGTTCAAACTTGCCTAGATTTTCTCTGTCAGCCTGATTCTTAAGGTTTTGCATGAGGACTAAGTCACCAATGTCAAACCTCCTAACCATGACTCTCTAATTGTAACTGCAACAGAGACGGTTCTAATACACCTATAGATGGTTTAGAGAATTTTGTCTTCTTTCCTCTAACATCTCCAGCTCGTGTAAATGTGACTATCTATACTCATCATCAGTCAGACCCTTTAGGGAGACTCGTAAGGAAGGAATTTCAACCTTGATGGGAAAGATACCCTCAACTCCAAAGACCAGGGAAAATGGAGTTGCTCCTGTAGGCATATGAATGCTGGTGTGGTAAGCCCATAGAGCATGGTTGAGTTCAATATTCCAGTCACGGCTAGCGTCATTAACAGTCTTTTTCAAGATTTTAATAATTGTTTTATTTGATGCCTCAGCTTGACAGTTTCCTTGTGGGTAATACAGAGAGGAAAAATGATGTTGGATATGAAATCGCTCACATAACTCACAAACGTCTTGGTTTTTAAACAGATGTCCATTGTCAATGATGATGGATTTCAGAAGACCATACCAGAAAATGATGTAGTTAAGAATGAATTTAGAGATTTTCCTGTCGGTTATGTTCATTAAGGGGATGGCTTTAACCCACTTTGTAAAATACTCAGTGGCGGTTATGATGAATCTTTCCCATGAGGTCGAGTCCCCATTGTGCGAAGGGCCAAGAAGAAGTGATCGATCAAAATTCTTTTGCTGGAGCATGAATTAAATCAATTTGAATCTGGAATTGGTGCCAGCAAATCCTAACATATTCTAGTGCATCTTTCTCAATGGTCAGCCAATAGTACCCAAGTCTTGTTATCTTCTTTACCAAATTAGGACCACTCGAGTGAGACCCACATATACCCTCATGTACTTTGTGTAAGGTTGTGTGTGCTTTGTTGGTGTCGAGACATCTAAGTAGAGTGTTATCAAAGCTACAACGGTAAAGGGTGTCACTGGCGATGGCATATCTTGCAGCTTTTTGGATAAAAGACTTCCTTTGGTTATTGGACATATTAGGGGGAAGGGTTTGGGACTTAAGGTAGTCATGAATGTCTTGGTACCAGGGAGAATCGAAACCGACAAGCTTGCATACCATCTCTAATTCTGGAATGTCATAGGCGGGGACCAACAGTTGTTCTACCAAGAACTCTAGTTGAGGCATGTTGCTTGGAATGTTGAGGAGAGAGCTGATCATAGCCATTGCATCTGCTGCTTTATTTTGTGCTCTCGAAACTTAATCAAAAGTCACCATATGAAAATATGTTTAAAAATTGTCAACCATCTGTTTGTAGGGCATAAGTTTCTCATTCTTAGTGTCATAGTCATCATTAACCTAGTTGATGACCAGCTGAGAATCCCCATAGACATGCAATGCTCTGATTTTCCATTTTATTGCCATTTTAAGTCTTGTAACTAGTGCCTCATATTCAGCTACATTATTTGTACATGGGAAAGCTATGCGGAAAGATTTGGGAATAGAATCTCCTTGTGGTGTGATAAATAGGATTCCTGCCCCCAAGCCATGATTAGTATGAGATCCATCAAAGTATAGCCTCCAAGGTGACTTTGGTTCTGTATGGAATATTGACTCATCTGGGAAATCTGCCACTAAGGGATGGTCACTTTGTATAGGGGCGTCTTCTAGTTGGTCTGCTATGACTTGTCCATTTATTTCCTTTCATTCAACATAATGAATATCATATTTTCTCAAAACCATGACCCATTTTTCCAAACGTCTTGTCAATGTTGCATGACTCAATAGATATTTGAGAGGGTCAATATTTGCTACTAACTGTGTTTGATGGCTCAACATATAATGTCTTAGCTTCTAAGCTGCAAAAACAACTGCTAGACAAGCACGTTCAATTGATGTGCAATTTAGTTCATACTCGACCAGTATCTGACTGATATAATATATGGCCCTTTCCTTTTCTTCTTGGTTGTTTTGTGCTAGTAATTCCCCCAATGTTGAAGTAGTGGCAGAGATGTATGGGAGGAATAAGGACTAGTGGTGATACTAGGTAGTCTTTTATTTGTTGTAAGGCTTATTGCAATTTATCTATCCACAAAAAGGGGATTCCTTTGCGCAAAATATATTGGAATGGTTGACACTTATCAGCCAATTGTGCTATGAAGTGTCGAATAGATTGTACCCTGCCTTGTAAGGTTTTGAGTTCACTTATTCCTCTAGGAGGAGGCATGTCCATGATGGCTTTTAATTTTGCTGGAATGACCTCAATGCCTCTTTGAGACACTATGTATCCCAAAAAAAAATTAGATGTTACGCCAAAGACACATTTCTTAGGATTCAGTTGGACTTTGTATTCTTCTAGTATCTTGAAAATTGTGTCTAACACCTTCAGATGATCTTTTCTTGTCACTGATTTAGCCAAAAGGTCATCCATGTAATCTTCCATTATCTTATGCATCATGTAATGAAAGATTGTGATCATTGCTCTCTAATATGTGGTGCCTGCATTTTTAAGACCAAACGACATGGCATTCCAGTAGTATGTACCCCAAGGGAAAGTGAATGTTGTTTTATGTTGATCTTCGAGGGCAATATGAATCTGATTATATCTTGAGAAACCATCCATGAGGGAAAGCATCTTGTATCATGCCATGAGATCAACAATGATATCTATATTTGGTAGTAGAAAATCATATTTTGGACATGCCTTGTTTAAGTCTCTAAAATATATGCAGACTCGGATCATTCCATTTGGCTTCTTACTGGCACAAGGCTAGATATCCATTCAGCATAATCAATACACCTTATGAACCCAATGTCTATAAGTTTCTTCAACTCATCCTTGACTAGTAGAGTGACCTAAGGATGCATTTTTTGTAACTTTTTTTTAACTAGTTTGGTATTTGGCAATAATGGCAGATGGTGCAAAACTAGTTCTGGGTCTAGTCTTGGCATGTTGGTGTAGGACCATGCGAAGTTGATTTTACATTCTCCAAAGAACTTTTGAAATTCTAGTTTCTCTTCTTCAGTCAAGGAAGCAGTAGAGAGGACCATTTTGGGATCTTTTGTTGTTCATATGCTGGCTTCTATAGTGTCCTCTATGAGCATAGCTAATTTCTCTTGAATTACGGGGAGAAAGTCTAGTCCTCCATCTTTGGGCGCCTTGGAGAGGTTTTAACCCATAGATACATCCTTTTGTTTTTATTTTTTTGTCATCAGAAGGTTCCTTTCAGTTTTCACCTAAAGATGTTTCATTTTTGGCTTTATTCTTAGTTTTAATTTTGCAACTAGAAGACAGAGCAGTCTCACTGAAGTAAGTCACACAATCTAGGTCAATGGTGAATCTAGCCTTGTGATCACCACAGGGTATTCCCTCACGTAATCCCATAAAATTTACAATGGTCTCATCATTCTAAAAGGTGTCCAGGACTAGCAGGCGTTGTTGGTCCCAATCGATTAATTATGGATAGACTAGGGAAATGTCATCGTCAATTTTGGTGAATTAAGGGGAGGATGTAAAAATCATGTAGATGGATTCAGAGATATTGTAAATGAAATTATCATCATCCAATTCCACATTGAACTCTATTGAATATTCCCCTTCACTTGTCTCATATTCATTGTCAAAGTAGGCGATGAAGGAATTGAAGTCATGAATGTCAGTGTCATGTAATTTGGATCAATCCGACTGATGGTTATTAGATTCAGATGGTGGGCTTGTATGTCATAGGTAAGGTAAATGGGACTGTGACTATTTGGTGCTTGGTCAATTTAAATGTTTTCCAATTTTTTTGTTCAGAGGTAAGCTCCTTAGTTTCAATGAACAAATCATCGAGGGAACAGTCACTTAGGGATCGTTGGGAGCCTAATTCCCACTCTTGGGAGTCAGTTTCGGTAAGGAATTCCTTGATAGTCTTGACACTTTCTTAAGCATGCATGCACTCACTTGAAACTCCATTGGTACATCAGTCATCATTGTCGGGAGATCCATACCCTAACCCAAGATACTTTGGTATTTTGAAAGGTTAGATGGGCTCTCATCGTCCAATTTTATTTCTTCCTAAGCCACTAGTTCCATCATAGCCCTTAGCCTTCATTATGTCATATCCCTTTCCATATTTCTTGACTGGTAATGGGGGTAGGTCTTCCATTTCTTTATAGAGCCATCCTATAATATCGGTAATGTCCTCATTACTCATGTCTCCCCATTTGATGAAAACCGTTTTTGGTGGAACTTTGAAAATTTCTTTGGGTTCCATTCTAAAACATAGCCAACCATAGACCTTCAGAGACTTGGGTATTGTTGTGATGCTATATGCCATATGCAGATTAAATTCTCCACAACTGAGGTCCTGGATCTTGACATTGGACTCATCCTTAGGAAGTGAGGAAGATGGTGTTGTGTTGGAAGATGTGGATGGAGTGGATGTGGAAAATGATGCGAGTGTGGATGGGTCAATGTATTTAGAAGAAGAGGAGCTAGGAGCTTCTTAGTTGATGGGCACTTGGTTTTCAGAAATACCCCTTATGTTGGTACAATATTGAAAAGGGTTGGGGTCTCCATATATGGTGATTTATGTGCTGTCAAATGGGAATTTTAAGCATTGGTGATATGTGGAGGGGATGGCTTTTAGGGCATGAATCCATGGGCAGTCGAGCAAGATGTTGTAAGGTAATTCTAGATCTAGGACTTGGCAAGTTGTATCCACAATAATTTGTCCCACTCTGATAGGAAGAGAAATAATGCCTCAAGAAGAGCGTTCTTCATCATCATATGCATGACTATACTCTTTCTAGGGTCTATGCATGCATTAGAAAATCCTAGAGCCTTAACCAATTTTAGGGAGCATATGTTCAATCCTACTCTGCCATCTACTAAAACTCTTCTGACCTTGTGCTTATGGATGAAAGTTTTAATGTGTAATGCATCATTATGGTTGGTCTTGGGTGACGAATAATCCTAATCAGAAAAGGTGACATGATGAGGTGTAGTGAGGTATCCCACCATGGTCTCAAATTGGTTGACATCAATATCCTTAGGGATGGATGACTCTTGTAGGGTTTTATCCAAGACAACCTTATGCGTGGGATAAATGTGAAGCAGCTCAAATATGGAAATATGTGCAGGGGTTTTTCCTAATTGATTGATAAGGTTAAATTGACTCTTAGGTTTCCACTGCTTTGTGGATGAGCCAGTTTTCGGTTTCTTAGGAGATGGACCAGGTATGGTGATCTTAGGTTGCCTAGCAGGAGGCAAACCGGCTATGGTGATCTTGCCACTTTGAGTAGTAGCATTGCATTGAGGTGCTCTTTTGACTGCGATGGTATTGACACATTTGTTATCAGTTCTAACATTGTTTATGGTGGGTCCACTAGAATAGTCATACTTGGCATGGGCGTAATTGGCTTGATTATTGTTTTTCTTAGGACCTGACGTAGAAGCGTTATTAGAACCATGGTCTTACAGTGGGTTCTTATGAATGGTATGATCCAAATTAGAGGAAAATTGTGGTCCACCTACCTCAATGATATGATTCTCAATAAGGTCTTGTACAAGATTTTTTAGTTGCTGGCAGGAAGAAGTTTTATGTCCTTTTGCCTGATGATAATTGCAAAATACATTATTGTCCCACCATGCGGGTTTGAATTGTCTTGGATCATATAGTTTTGGGTCTTGAAGTGTGATGACACCATTTTGAAGGCATTTCTTGAGGACTTTCTCAATGGTCTCACCCAAAGGAGTGTATGTGTGACCCCTAGGGAATTGTCTTATCTGACTGTATTGTCCTTGATTGTGACTATTTTGACCATTTTGGTTGTTTGGGGTGGCATTGGTGGGGGGTGTTAGTATCATTGTTGGTTTGTTTTGTGCCTAAACCCCTTTTGGAGCTAGTACAAGACCCATAGTGTTTACAACCTTGGCATCAACAACACCGTCATTGGTAACATGTTTATTTTTGACCCAGTACTTATTTTTGCCAGCGGGAGGACTTGCGTTTGTGTTTTTAGGACCACACTTTAGCTCTTCTTTTGCAATAAGAGCTTTCTCAACCTGGACACCCTTTTTGACTAGGTCTATAAAAGTTGTGCAACAATGAACTTGTAATCCATATTTCAAGGGGCCTAGAAGTCTTTGAATGAACATGTCAACCTTTTCTTTTTCGGGTATGCCTATGTGGTGGCAACTAGCTATACTTCTCCATCTTTGGAAGAATGGGATAAAAGTTTCACTTGCATCCTCTTGCATGAGATTTCATAAGCTAGTAATAGAGGTATCCATGTCAATGTTATACAAGTAATTTCTTATGAACTTGTGTTTAAGTCTGTCCCATGTTTGAATATCTTTTTGAGTGGAGAACCATTCAAGGGAAAGACTTGTGAGACTTTTAGAGAAGAGTCTCATCAAGTATGTCGGTTCATAGGTGACGTCCATACAGTTGGTCATGAATTCTCGGACATGTTCGATAGGATTTGTCTTTCCTCTATATTTGGTAAAATTTGGTGACATATATCCCGGAGGAAATGGTGGCATGTATAAGTTCATGTCAAAGGGATATACGGATAAATCATATGACACTTCTGATTTCTTGTCATATATTTGCATATTTTCTATGGTCTTCTCTAGACTCGTTAGCTTTACTTGCAAGGCATCAATTATAGGGTCATTTGTGGCTCCATACATTGGATTGAATAGTACACCATAGGTCCCCATTTGTTATGAGTGGATGTTGGTGTGTTGTTGAGGAATGTGTTGTTGTGACATGTATGATGTTTTTTGGTTTGTGTGTTGATATTGAAAGTTTGGATTGGGGATGTGTTGATGGGTATGAATATGGGATGAATATGTCGAAATGTGTCCCCCAGTCATTTGGGTTGATATTTGGGGAATATGGTGACCAAGAATATTTTGGTGTCCAATAGATGCCATAGGTTGTGTGTTTTGATTGCCTTATCAAGGTTCTTGGAACAGTCCCGAAGGAATATTCATGTTTTGTCCTTGGGAGGGGTTGGTATTAAACTATGTTAACGTGTTAACATTTGGTTGTGGTCCTTGAATAAAGAGACATCATTTACCTCCACCCAAAGGATTATGTGAGGTACTAATGAGAGGATATGATGAGGATGCATTCATGGTACTGGATGTAGTTGTCAATGGAGGATTTGTATGGCTTGATGATGCCCCCATGGCATTTATTGAAGTGGTAAATAGAGGATTAGAATAACTTTCCCACATTGTTGAGGACCCTATGGTTGCTCCAAGCGATTGTGACGATATTGTGGATATTGTGGGTAGTGTGACGGATTGTGTTCCTCCAATGGATGTAGCGCGTTGATTGAATTGTAATTGTTTGGAATGTTGGAGGTAGCATTCATGGTAGTTGTGACAGTTTGTGAGGTAGCATCAAAAAAGTTATTGTTTGTGTTGTTTGGAGGTTGACCATTATTGGACATGTTTGTATTATTGACATTATGGTTAGGAGATGTCCGTCTCAAAGTATTAATGTCAAACCCATGGGGTAATTTATCTCCTTGACTTAAAAGTATGGCTAAATATCTATCTTTGTCATATAAGACCATTTTTTCTACAAAGAAGGCCACCTCTAGATCTTGTGCTGCTACCTCTAGGTTTTCCTCAAGTATTTGTCCATATTCATTCTTACGTAAGAATGGTTCAAAGGGGTTGTTTGATGAGGATGGTAATGGTCATGAGAGGTTGAGTATTTGTGCCACTAAATGGGTCATCAAAAGTCCAATTTGGGTCATAATTGTGACACTAGAATTGGAGTCTTGTCCAAAGTTTCCATTTTTCATTTCTTTCTTTGGAGTCTAGTTTCCACAATAAAAGGGAATTTCTCAAATGAAGGTGATGAAAATGACGATTAAATGCAAGGATGACACTAACCTATGTTTTTTTTTTGTATTTTCGATAAAGGATGACAATGCAAGACTATGTTCTTGAATTTTCGACAATAAGGGATGACAATGTGAAAATTTTGTCTAAAGAAAAATGGCGAATGTAAAATGATGACTAGGATGACAAGTTATGATTTTTTTTTTGTATTTTTGGAATAAAGGATAACAATGCAAGGTGGTGATGACATTTGTCTAAGGAAATGATTGATGCAAGATGACAAGGTTGTCAAAGCCAAATTGTCAAATGAGGACTAAGATGATAATGTTGATGAAGGACTAAAATGATTAATGCAAAGTCTAGGTTCAAAATGAGGACTAAGATGAATAATGCAAAGTCTAAGTTCAAAATGAGGACTAAAATGGACAATATTTGGAGAAAGGTTTTCCTAACCACTCTAAGCTTGACTTATGTCTCAATTTTGGTTATCAAAGGACTTGCCAAGTGGACTAAATGACAAGGTTGAAATGACGAGTGAGCCTGCCTAACTAGACTGTTGAGTTGGAGGTCCTCACAAAAATGACAATGACCGAAAAGAGGAATAATGACTAAGTCCCAAGATAACCTAGTTTTGAAAACAATGGTTTTTGCAAAGTGTGGAGATTTGGCCTAATCCAAAGTTTTCCAAGATGAAACCTAAGGATAAATTTATGCAAAAAAAAAATGACGATTATGATGCCTAGGGAATGCAACTAAAATTTGAAAATTGTAAACCTATAGTTAAGATGCAAGCTAATGAATGAAAATGATGAATGTTTTGAGCAATTTCAATTCTGGTTTCTAACAAAGACTTTACAAAAAGATGTTTTGACACTAGGCTAAGATGTCTGGACTTGAATTCTGGTCTGAAATAGGGTTTATTTGTTTTGTCAGGTGATTGTGTCATTACAGGCACCAAATGCATTGCAATTATCAAATGCAATGCTATAAAAGGCAAATGAAGTTCAGTTTTTCAAATGCGGCTTTATAGATATCAAATGTGGTTCAATATTGCATATGCGGCCTTACAGATATCAAATGTGTTTCCATGCAGATGAATGCGGTGTTTGTAACAACAAATGCATTTTAGCAGGGAAAATGCATTGTGAAGTCTAGCAAATGTCATGTGATAGAGCGATTGCGGTTTAACAAATGCGTTTCAAAATGCAAAATGCCAAATTTCTGATGTTTGTGGTCAAAAATTTGAATTGTTTAAAGTTTGATAGTTTTTTTCTAGATGTTTGGGTGTTGTTTGTTTTGTTTAAGTAACTAGCAAACACTTGGAAAGCACGATATTTTGAAAAGTAAACAAACACACAAGAGAACAAGTACAATCTTATGGTTAAGTCAGGATAGTATTCACTAGACTCCACATGGCTTTCCCCAGTCGCATATCAGTAGCGTGTGAATCCAAAATCTTGGCTGCACGGGCTCCCCCTTATAGTGCACTCTCTTCTTAGGCCAACCAAGCTTCCAACCCCCATGAAACTCCCATGGCAGATTGATCACCTCTACTAAAGACTGCGAAGACGGGAAGGCTTCACACTGACGGGTGCTATACTAGAAAATATAAGGTTTTGGGCTTACTACACAAATTCTTTTAATTCGGGACCCCTATTCGAGTGGCCATACATGGGGCACAAGATTAATCTCCATTTAGGAGGCACTCCAGCCTAAAGAGGTTATGCTCAAGAGGGTTTTGGGGAGTAGTACTTGGTTCGTATGACACATCCGCACTCGTAATCTTAGGTTTTCCCTTAAGATTCACATTTATATACTAGTCGGGGGTAGCTTGGCTTTAGATCAATTGACGGTTTGAGTCGCGTTGGGGTGATGAAATCCCCAAGAAGGCCTAATTTCTAGAGGCAATAATTTTTTCTCTTACACCCAAGATCGGATGACTGCACAAGGGGAGAGGATACTTCGATTATTGCATCAAGGTTATACAGGGACAAAGTGGGTCTGACTTTCTCATCACCTATTTTTCACAAGGTGAGAGCATATTCACCTACCACTTTCAAACATAATTAGGAAAAATGGAAGACATGTTTATTTTATGTGCACCAAAAATAAATGTGTTGTAAGATCTAAAAAGAAACAAGCACAATGTTTAGACGTGAGTCTTGGACACTCAAACCTACAAAATCACAAGTTATGAATTTGACTAAATTGTCTTGGACTCACGAAGTCTTGGTGCCACATGCTACGAACAAAGATTAGTAACCCCAAAAACACCTATGCTAGTAAGAATGCAGGAGAAAACTAGAATGCTAAAAAGAAGGAATAGAAAATAGAAAAATCCGAATGCAAAAGAAAGAAAAATTTACTAGGAAAATGCGTCATAGCAGAGAAAATGCGTCTCTTTGTCTAAAAAATGAGTCTCGGTCCCACGTTCTGGTCTCACAGATAGATGCGTCGATTAAAGATTCAAATGTTACTTGGTAGGTCAAATGTGGTGTTACGCACTTCGATTGCAATTCATCAGAGCAAATACGACATTGTGGCTTTCGAATGCATCATGACGCAATGTATGTTGCTCAAGAAAATGCAAATGTATTGTTCTATACCTGTACTTACAAACATGACATAAAACAAAAAAATCGTACAGAACACAAAATAAAACAGTCTGGTTCACCATTGTAACAATGGGTTAATTTTTAGGTAGGTTAGTGGATTAGATCAATAAACAGAAACCCAAAGAATATATTAAGTACAATGAAAGCAAATGAAATAATGAGAATAACAAAGTGGTCCTGAGAATGTGAGCAAACTGGCATTTTATAGAAAATGCAATTTTGGACGGACAGACGAGATTGAAAGTTGACAAAGCCTAAAATCAGTGGATGAGATTTCATGTGACAATCCCTAATTAGGGTTAGGGAAAAATCATTAAATGAGTGGTCAAGATGTCATTTGAGAAAATCAAATCAGCGGTTGAGAATAAATGTGACAATTAGTAAAAAAGATAAAGATTTTTGAAAAATCAAGAGGATAAAGACTACTTGATTTGTAAGATTCAAAAAATCAATAAGATAAGAGTTGAACTGAAAAGCAGATTTGAAAACTCAATAATTTGCTCAATTACTTGATTTTTGGAACAAGATTACCATTTTGAATTAAATAAATTCAAAATATGTATTTTGTGTGACAATAAATAATCTATTTTCAGATTATTTACCAAAATGAACTGATAGTTAAGAATGTGATATCATTTTCAATAATTTCATTTATTTAAAATGAGGGAAATGTTAAATTAGGCAATTAAATAATTAAAGATAATTATTTAATTTAGAGAATTATGACCAATAATTAAATTAATTAATAAATTCATTTAATTATGTGAATTAGTGACATACTAAATAAATAAATATAATTCATTTATTTAATAATCAGGAAGAATAAAGGACATGAATTAACTAAAAAATTATAAATTATTTAATTAATAGTGGAAAGTAGACCAGGGACATAATTAAATGTCATAATTATGCTAGGACAAAAGTGGTAAAAATAGAGCTTGTAGGCCTAGGTCATTTTTATGTGTCTACACTATTCTTACATATTTTTGAAATAATATATATAACTTATTCAAATTTTTTCCTAACTATGATTTTTCTAATTTTCTTGCCACTTAATGGCTTTTTTTTCTATGATGATCCTACACATACCTTTATTTTACTTTGAATGGTGTGTCTTGCATGCATGGTTGAGATTTATTTTCCATTAAATATGCATTATAGAATTTAGATTATTTTGAAAAGGATGTTGAAGCTATTATACCATTTTCATATTTTGTTTTTAAGTACTCTACACATAGTAGGAGATGCGTGTTTATCATAGGTATTATATACTAGGCTTGATTGAACATGAAAGGAACATATGGTGCACTTAACTAAGTTATTGATTTAAATAGGAAAGCTTGTGTTTACTCCTAGGATAGATAATCTAGTATGGGAGGGAGTTTAAGTACTTACTTGTAAGTAGGGTTATCCAAGTATTTAGGTTATCTTTGGAACGACATACTATCCATAGAAGGAAATACCTAGATTATGTACTTATTAGTTAAGTAGGATTATCCCAAGTAGATTAATATGGTTGTAGGTTATCTGGGATCATGGAATATCCATTGAAGGATATTGCTTAGCTTAAGATAGTCTTAAGTCAAATCGACCCTAAGTAGTGTATGTGATAGATGACTCAGTAGGAATTTGAATGTAACTCTTTGATCAAAGTAGTGTAATTTCTAAGACTCCACTCTAGTTTGTGTGACTACTGAGACTAATGTTGTTAGTTCACTGTGATCTAGTATTATATGCTAGATAGAGATTGTGGGATTACAAGTTCTAGTTATGTAGGACACATCACTATGCTCAGTCGGTTGCCATTATCATTTTCTCTACCAATCTCTTCATCAAAGGGAAGGGCCATCTATCAAATGAGAGATGTGTGTGGAACTGCATTATGTGTCCATGGTTGGTAGAAAAGTACCTGAGTGATGCTTCTCCTCCACAACAGATGATAGAAGAACCAAAATTTGAAAGGAAAGATCCTAGACCGTCTTACAACTATTAGTTCTAAAGCCCATTGGAGCTATGTTTGTAAATGTATGTATTCTTGTATTTTTGTAACTTGTGAAGTCAAACAGAATCTTAATTGTAATGTGATATGGCATCTTGTTTGTATATTCTCAATAAAGAAAGAAAAAAAATATTGTAATGGATTGTTACATAATTTATATACTTGAAAGGTGTAAATTTAGAAATTTTTACAGCATTGAAGGGTTGGCATGTTACATGTGGTATTAGAGCTACCAAGTTCAAGCATTGAACCCTATGAGCTCATTATGCAACCATGCGTAAGCGTTATTAGAAGATAATGGTTGAAAAGTTCTTGTGCCACAAAAAGAAGATGAAAATTTCTAGAAAGATTGTATAAATTTGGGACTTGTTAAGATTCGTCCCTAGAGTAGGAACTCCTAAACCAACAACTTATGATATTAACTAGGATTGTGGAAGATTATGCAATCAAGTTATGTAGGAAGATTAGGAAGAATAACCAACATATATACCTTTTCTTACAAAATAGTTATGTGACTTTAAGGGAATGAGAAGAAATGATATAACCCCTTAATAGTAGCAACCTATAGTTATAAAGAATCAATAATTTTTTGATTTAGTGAAAGAACTACAAATTCTATGTGTATGCAATGTTAGCATAAATTAGATTAAAATGAGAGAGTCAACGAAGGAGGTATCCACAAGGTTGGAGAACTATTGGCATAAATCTAATTCTTGTGTAAATATAGGATCTTATAAGAAAAAAGTAAGTACCTAGGGAAAGGGAAAAGGCTATAATGGTTGGGAAGAAGTAATCAATGATGTGGGAATGGCTCCACCAACCAAAATCAATGAGATTGTTGGAATTTTGATTAAAATGAGAAAAAGAGACCAAACAATTTTGGTATCTCTTAAGGTTATGAGAGTATAGGATTCCAAGCATTGGAAGAAATTCACTTGAAAATGTGATTGTAGGAAAGAAACCTATAAAAATAAACCAGGTTAGCTAGATAAATAGTTTGGATAGTACATAGATGGTTTGGAGTACAAGCTGAACTCATCAACATTTCCACAAAAATCAACAAAAGGCTTGTGAGCATGGATATTCCTCCACCAAAAAGGATATTCAAAAGAAAATGGGAATATTAGTGTGCCTGTTAACTTCTAAGTTGTTGATTATTCATTAGATATCCTATTGGATGATCCAAAATGTTAAATCTATGAGATAGAAATCAATGATGAATCTAACTTTGGGAAAAAGTATATTCAAGGTACGTCTTTAAGGAAAAAAAAGGAAATGGAAAGCCAACAACAAGAAATGACAAATCCTTTCAAAGAAGAAAGTATTGCTATGAGTTCAACTTTGAGTAGATCAAAAGTTGTGGAAACACTAAGGGGGGAAGGAAGAGAGTGGATTGAATCAGGTTAAGTACCCCAACCAATGAAAAACATAGATATGTTTTCAATTTGGAAGAACTAATGACTTCTTCGCAAGTCATGATGTCAATAAAGTCATACATTTTATGACTAATGAGAAAGGAAAAGGTATTGGGATTTTTGGTAGAAAGATAAATGGAAAGGTCAAGGATTATGACCCATTATCATCTCATATTTAAATTTATCTAATTGGAAGATCAAACGATATTAATGTCAAAGCCTTAGAAGATGATAGACAAATAATTTGATCATGATAGGGAAAGATCATTGTCTATGGGATTGGCAAGCAAAGATCTAGGTTACTTATGAATTGGAAGAAAGTATCTCTACACTCCTATATATCTTATATGGCAATTTAGATAACGATGTCATTCCTATATATAAGTAGTAATACTACATATTATGAAATATATCCATGTCATAAAGTGACTTGAAACTCTAGCTTACTGTGCTAAGAGACCTGGGGATGATAAGGTTTAGCTATAAAGCCATAAAGATGGAGTGAAAGATAAGGTAGGATTTTATGTTATGTGAACCACATCAAAAATATCTTTAAGAGAATGATTTTTTGACCATACTTTATACTTGAATGAAACCCTAGGTTTAGAATAACCTAATTGGGATGAGAAGTTCATTTGAATAAAAAGAGAGACCTTAGGTTAATATCTAACCTATTGAGTTGGGTTATGTACTAGACTACTCATTAACACCTTTAAGTTGGGAATATTGAGATTAAGATTCTCCCATGGGAATGTGTAAATCACTTGAGCTTATGAAATTCTATATGATTGAAGACATAGGTGGGATACCTAGTGAGTTAAAGTAGCTACTTGATTAATTACCTTACACTCTTGAAAGGAATTCATATTGTTGACAAGACTCTACTCTGATTGGATCCTTATTAAAACATGATACACTCTCAAAGGCAAGTATCTATCATTATGTCGTGACATCATAGAATATTCACTTACCAGGAAATGTTGTAAATTTTATTGAGTAGAACATTGGGATTGTTACAAGTGCTCAACTAGGATATACTGAAGTTGGGACTCTCCCATATGATTAAGAAAGTTCATGGAGTTAACAAGAAATGTTTGTGCTTGGTAATTAGATATGCTACAATTTTATTTTTTATCGGTAAAGGCAAGGAGTCCTTGTAATTTTTATTGAATCTTGAAAAAGCATTACATTCCCCTTTAACATCCTCAAAAAAATTTAACCCATACAACCTCCAATCCAAAATGAATACTACCTGTAACACACCCCTCCTAACACAGGATATTCAAAAATTTCAAACAATACATAAATCTGCAACATAACATTTCACTTCTTTTTCCCTTTTCCATGAGAACATAGATGCATATTGAAGGCAACATCCCTTTGCTTGTTCTTCTTTTGAACCTTATGCTAGACCTCTTCTTGATCATCTATCCAACAATGCTCCACTACAGTCTCCTCTTGAGTGCCCTCTCCATCAAAAGAGGCCATGTTCAAACATTTAGATCGATCACCCACCTCATCTTTTGAGGCTTTATTTTCCTCTACTTTATGCCCTGCCTACACTTGTGGGGAACCTTTGTTGTTGGATGAAATAATTGTATCAGTCATGTCCTTTCCTCCCAAGCCCTCTTGCTCCACTGAATAGTACTGAGGGGTGACTTCTTTCCACCATGTTTCCTAGTTAACACACTTATGCTTGGGACACTGCTCAACAACATGACCAGTACTGAAGCATCTATGACAATGAAACATCGAGCCTTCATAGTCAATCATATATTTCCAATCTCCACTTGAAACTTTCAGGTTTACATATGTAAGGAGGTCTTTTGACAAGTCCATTTCTACCAATATTTGTGCATAAGTAGTATGAAGAAAATTTAAAGAAACCTCATCAACCCCTAGAAATTTCCCCAACGAGTTTCCAATTGCTTCAAAGAATGATTCAAACCACAAGTGTAAAGGAAGATTCGACAACTTTACCCAAAGTGGAGCTAACTTGAAAGATTCAATAGTTGGATTGAAGGTCGAGTGCCACGACTTCAACATTAGAAATTTTTTGTCTTCCCAACTCCATTGGTAATCACAGAGAACCCTATTTCTATCCTCCACACTCTCAAACACCACCACAAGAAACCCCTTGCATTGGGGTAAATTTTCACTTCACCATCTAAAATGGCACATCATTTTTAGTAATCCAATGATGCAAATCCACAAGGCCTAGCCAAAAACCCAAAATTCTCACAATTAGCCCCAATTCTACAAAATAGTTAGCATTCTTAGAGATTTCATTGGATATTTCACTATCTAAGGTAACTGAAGGGGATAAAACCGTGCAGCGCACTAATTTGCAAACATTTTCTTCTCCCTATACTCTTCTAGTTGCCCCACTCCTCACAAGATCCCCTTCCATCCCATGAGCCTCTATTAGACTAGGAAATCATCCTAGCAGTGCTCCCTATGAATGGTAAATGTTGCAACTAAAATCCCCATGTTTCCTTCCAACAACAAGCTCACTTTCTTGCATTATGTTTCATTTCATAGTTGCAGCATAAGGAAATGTCTCATGATTTGTAGGATGGGAAGAACCAACAAAATCTTGCACCTCCCTTCCACCCAAAACCCTAGTGGTGGTAGATATAGGCACATGCAATGACATATCTTCAATTCTCCTAAATGATATGCAACTAAACTTGACCAACATGATTGAATGAGGATTAATACTGAAAATTAGTGTAGTGTAGTAAAATGCCTACCCTTGCATTTTCACACTTTTTTAGGCCTGACTTGCTTTATTTATCCTCATTTATGTCTTAATTGGTCCTATTTTGCATCCACAAGCCCTATGAATTCCTTGTTTTTCTAGCTAATCCCGACATTCTCCAATGCATAAATGATAATTTAATGATTTTATCTATGTGTCCTTGATTTTTGGGTTGGGAATAAAACACCACCTAGGGTGTCTTTCTTCCCTAAAGGTCTCGGGTCCCTAATTTTGAGGCATCTTAATTAGGCCTCTTTTTGGTGTCTATGTCCCAAGTTTCATGACTTGGGACTAATATGCCACCCAAGGCATCTCAATCCTCCTTGAGTCATTTTTGAGATTTAATTTCAAATTCTGATGGGATTTAGCCTCCCTTATTCAATTAATTCATATGTTATCTTGGTGTGATGTAATTTCGGGATATTAAGAATAAGTAAGTATAAATACAAGATTCATTCATTCATTCTAATCCATGTATTTTGTGAAGAGCATTGATAATATCAAATTGAGTTCAAAAGAGCATTCAAGAGCATTCTATCAAGCATTTGGAGTCATTATCAAGATTCAATAATCATATCAAAGAGCTTCTTGCATCATGTGTATTGTTGTGCTAACATTTGTGATGTAGGTTTTTTATTCAAGCAAGTAATTAAAGAAATATCTATCAAGCATTCAATATCCATATCCATTGCAGCCATTACACACAATTTTGCAAACTTTACAACAAGGGTTTTGGTGAGTTGTAGCACTGCATGTTGTTTATTTATCATTTCCCTGCATTTATTTATTTCATTTCAAGGTTTAATTACCAACAAGGGGTGTGACCAAGGAAAACCCGCATTCACTAACAAACAAAAAGTTTTTGCCATCTTGCATGTTTCTGATTGCAGATTTAGGTTGTACTCTTTGAGATTATTTGAAGTGCAAAGTTGTAAAAGATGCAAAGTTGCATTACAAAGTTGTCATCTTCATGGAAACTCACCTACAAGATGAATCCAGAAGTTTTAGAACCTAAGATCAGAGGAGAAGCTAGTGCAAACCTTAGAGCTTAGGATCACATTCAAAGTTTTCAAAAAAATTGAATGGGACTAATATGTCACCTAGGGCATCTTAGTCCTCCCGAGCATATTTTTCATAGATTCCTTGAATTCTGATTCCAACATCTGAAGACTCTGCATCTCCCCTAAAAAATAGAAGTGGGACTAATACACCATTTTGGGCATCTTTATCCTCCCTCACATTTCTAGATAGCTTCTTTGCATTTTCAAAATCCTCACATCTCCAGACTTCCCAGGTGCACATATCCTAACTCCTTGTTTCATATTTTCATTATTTGCATATCTCATTTAGCTTGCATAACTAGGTTTTATATGTTGAATGTTAATTTTTCTTTTCCAAGTATTTACTTGGTGGTGAACCCCTTAAAGCTAAAAAATCCCCCTCCTAGGTCCTCCTCATTGAGAACTGACTCACCTTGCAAGGTTGTTAGTAAATCTAATTAGGAATCCTAGGACATTGTTGAATGATCCATGGGAGAAAGTGTGATATTCTATATATACATTTTTTCCTATTGATCATTTTGGTGAACACGACCTTGTTGAGCATTCATTTCTGATTTTGGAGTCCATTAAATTCCTTAAATCTAGATTACATTCATCCTTGCATTGCATCTTACATTAGTGAGAGTATATATAGGTTGAATTTTTTCTTTCTTGCATCATTTCATTTCATTAAAAGACTAGAAAGTGCATTGTTCATCATTTTAATTGCATTTAGAAACATTCTTATTGCAGTCAAAATTGAAAAAAAATGTATATTGCATTCAATTACTTATTCCTAGTTACTTTTTCTTGCAATCATTTGCACATTTTTCTATTTCTAAACATCAACATCCTTAATAGGAAATTTGTAAACACTATAAACATTTCATAATTTACTATTTTTCTATAGAAAACATTTCCTAGGACTAAAACGCCCTTCCTAGCATCTTAGTCCCTCTCAGAATTTTTGAATCAGAAGTTTGTCTCTATTAGTTGCTATCTATTTCAACCCCTAAAACTTCATAATCTCACCAAGGGGACCAAGATTCCCTTCATGGCATCTTAGTCCTTGTTGACTTTGACTCTCCAGTTTTCAGGGTCTAAAATTAGTTTTTTGTGTTTTTGTGGGCTACCTTCAATTTTCTATTTCAGTTTCTGGAATTGTTGTTATTCCAATATCTTTCATTTCAAGTGTAATTGCAAGCATAGAATATTTTGTTCATTGAACCTTCTATGTTTAATACCTTGTATGAGCTGTAGTACTTGGTTTCCTACTACTAATACTATCGTTAGATGAAGTGTGAGACTCATGACATCCCGCGATAAAACACTCGATGTGGATCTTGGGTTATCAAGCTCTCTTACTTCTAGTGTTGGTATTACTTCACTAGGTATGGACCATACCTTTGACACCTCTTTTTCTATGCCTACCTTACCTACAAGTGTTATACCAACTGTCCAAATGATTGGAATGTGATTTTGTTGATTTTTTTATTAATGGTTGTCATCGATATCAACATATCTTAGTTGATTGATTATGATGCTTTGGTGATCTAGATTGGAATGCTTTGGATGTTGTGCTGTGATGATCTATCTTTGGTCATGTTTGTCCTGGTCCCATTCATTTTTCAACATAATGAGACACACTCTTATGGGTCTGAACCGATCTAGAAGATGTTTAATGTTCCTTGGAACATTGTTTGCATTGTAATGTGTATATTCTATTTCCAAATATCATGGTAGCATGTTGATTTGAGAGAGGAGGTTCTAATTGGTCCATGTTTCATTCCTCTCCACCATAAAAAAAAATTGTGGTGACCTAATTTCAATTGTATTTGGCCAACTTAGGATTTTATGGAAGCATGGAATGGTATAAGTAAAATTTTATTTTGTTTGAAGAAAGCAAGTGAGATGAATGCAAAAATATAGACATTGTGAAGTATGTGGAACTATATGACTGGAGGTAGCAGATAGTGATATTCTATCCAATGTCATTGTTGGTGATAGTTATTTCAGCTGTCTATTCCCTTTCATCATTCTTCTAGCATGGAGCCATTTTTTGCTGGTAGTGAGATTGTTTCTTGTAGGCAGCAAAAGCCTTTCTTTTTTGGAAATGAGCCTTTCTCTTTTGGTAGTGAGCCTTTTTATATTTGGCTGTAATAGCCGGGTAGTGAGCCCATCGGCAGTGAGCCTTACCTATAGTGAGCAACTTGGCAATGAGCCTTTTGTAAAAAATAACCTTAACTGGTATCACCTTAATTGGTGTTTTATAATTGAGAATTGGTATTCTCTATGGTGTTTTCCTTCTTTGGTTTCCATGTAAATTCTAGTGTTCATTGTGCTTGGTGTTGTGTGAATTCATGTTCATATATGTTTGATTATTTTCTTATTGATATAAGCGTGCTCTAGATTAATTAAAGAAAAGAATTTTTTTTTTATGATAATTGATTCACCCCTCCTCTTAGTTATCTAGATTGTTTCAAAATTGGTATCAAAGCTTTGGTTCCTCAAAGAAGAGCATAACCACTTGGGATAGATCCAATGGAGCACAAACTAACAATTCCTATATTTGGTGGATCTTACTATAGTTTCTAGAAAGTGCATATGAGAGGTTCTTTGATCTCTCTAGGCTACAAGACCTGGAAAGCTGTTGAGAAGAAATATGTTGAACTGGAAGCTAGTCCTAGTTTTGCGGATGAGATTTATGCCTATGAAGAGAATGAAAAGGAAAGGTATGCAATCTTTAGTGCTTTGTCTAAGACTGAGTTAACAAAATTTATTTCATTGGGCACCACTTATGAAGTTTGGGAAATGTTGAAAGAAATATATGAAAGAAATGATAGAGTCAAATTATCAAAGAAGTTGATAGCTAAGCATAGATTTGAAAATTTGAGGATGGGAGAAGGTGAGGATATAGCAAGCTACTTTTAGAGAGTTAGCAATGTAGTAAATGAAGTCAAAAATCAAGGAGGCACTCTGATAGATGAAGATTTTATGGAGAATATTTTGATGACCCTACTAGAGAGCTACAATGATAAGATCTCAACTATTGAGGAATTTTATGATCCGAAGAAATTCACCAGAGAGCAACTATTTGGAACCTTGACCACATTTAGATGAGGAAATTTGGAAAAGAAAAGGAAAATTTTGAAACAACCTTCAAAGACACAAAGATAGAAGAAGATCCCAATGATGAAAGTTCAGATGAGTTGGAAGCAAATTTCACAAGGAAACTAAAGAAAGGTAATGACAAGTACAAAGGTATGTTGCATCTTAAATGCTTTAGGTGCGGAAAGATTGGTCATTTAGAAACTAAGTGTCTAGAAAAAGGAACAAGGAAAAAGTTTAAAAAGATCAATAAGAAGGCCTATTATGTTAATGAGAATGTCACCATCTCAGATGATGAATCAGATCATGAGGATTGTTTGTTTTTGTTGGAAAAGGATGAGCCTAGATTTGATATCTCTAATATTTTTTTGAAATCTGATGATAACACTGAAGCTGCATTATTTGCTAAAAGAAATAGAGATGAATGGTTGATTGATAGTGGATGTTTTAATCATATGACCGGTGATAAAAGTAAGTTTGTGAAGCTTGAGAAATATGATGGAGGTTCTATTAGATTTGGAGATGATAAAATAACATAGATTGTTGGAATCGGTTCTATTACCTTTGATGGAAAACATAACACTAACAATGTTTACTATGTGAAGGATTTATATCATAATCTTCTTAGTGTTGGAAAGATGTGCAAATTTGGCTATAATGTGGTGTTTCATGATGATGGTTATGAGATATGGAATTGTTATTGCAGCTAGAAAAAGAACAAGTGGGAATATGTATCAAATGGAAGGAGCTACAAAGAGATTCTTATTTTCTTAGTCCAATGAGAGTTGGATCTAGCACCGAAAAATTGTCACATCAACTTCAAAAATTTGGTAAGGAGAAGTTCAACAAGGGTAGTCATATATTTACCAAGACTGATCAAACTAGATAGCACTATCTGCAAAGGATGTGAAGAAGGAAAGAAAACCATAAAAAACATTCCAGAGAAAAGAAGAATCATCTACCAAATTTTTAGACCTCATACACACTGACCTATGTGGTCCGACCAAAACAAGAAGAAAAAAAGGTGAGAGATATTTCATGCTTTAATAAATGATTATTTCAAATTAACCTGGGTTGCATTTTTAAGAGAAAAATCAAAAGCTTTAGAAAAAATTAATATTTTCAAGGCAAGAGTTGAGAATCAAGTTGACAGAAGAATCAAGTGTTTAAGATCTGATAGAGGAGGAGAGTTTACTTTTGATGAATTCAACAAATTATGTGAAAAACATGGCATTAAAAGACCACTATCTACCCCTAGAATGCCTCAACAGAATGGTGTAGTGGAAAGAATGAACTAGACAGTTTAAGAAGTAGTGAGAATAATGATCAATGAAGTAGGTTTACCACAGGTGTATTGGAGAAAAGCAATACACACATCAGTTTAAACTCTTAATAGAATACTATTCCAGAGGAAACATGGAATGACATCATATGAGCTATGGTATGGAAGAGCTCCCACAATAAAGTAATTCAAAAGTTTTGGAAGCAAATGTTACATCGAGAGAGATGGGGACAATCTTGGAAAGTTTGACAGTAGAGCAGATGAAGGCATATTTTTTGGTTACTCTACAAGAAGCAAAGTGTACTAGTGTTACAACAAGAGTTGAAAGTGAGAATGTGAAAGTAGATGAAGATATTCAGAGAAATCCTAATAGGCATATCGAATATGAATCAGATGATGACAAAGAAAAGAAGGATAAGAAATAAGAAGAGACTGAGGAGGCTCTGAGCAATACAACTAAGACCCCAAATTATGTACAAAAAAACCACTCAAAAAACTAGATTATTGGAGATAAAAATAAGGGAATCTTCACAGGAAGAAAAGTAGCTCGAGAGCAAGTATTATTGTGTCTACTCTCAAAAATTGAGCCAAATTCTATGGAAGAAGCATGCAATGATCAGAATTGGGTGAAGAAAATGAAAGAAGAGCTTGATCAGATAGAGAAAAATAACACTTGGGAACTTGTGCCTAGACCAACAAACAAAAATGTAATTGGAACAAAGTGGGTATTCCAAAATAAGCTGAACAAAACTGAAAAGGTAATGAGAAAAAAGGCAAGACTATTTTTCAAAGGTTGCACTCACGTCAAAGGTATTGACTTTGAAGAAACATATGCCCTTTTTGCCCAAATGGAAGAGATCTGGATATTCTTAGCTTTTACAACTTTTAAGGATTTCAAAGTCTATCAAATGGATGCAAAATCTGCATTCTTGAATGGAGAACTGGAGGAAGAAGTCTACATTGAGCAACCAAAGTGATTCAAGTTTGAAAGTGACCTGGATGTTGTTTGCAAGTTGAAGAAAGCTTTATATGGATTGAAGTAGGCACCTAGAGCCTGGTATGGAAGATTAGACAAGTACTTGGTTGGACAAGGATTTTAGAAGGGATCTACTAATAGTAATCTATACTACAAAATTCACTCATCAAATGTTGATTGTTGTTGTTTATGTTGATGACATAATTTTCAGAGGAAATGATGATATGTGTAGAAAATTTGTAGATGAAATGAAAAAGGAATTTGAAATTTCTATGATAGGTAAGTTAAATTTCTTCCTTGGACTACAAATAAATCAGAACAACAAAAAAAAAATCATTTCTCAGTCCAAGTATACCGAAGAATTATTGAAGAAGTGTTGGTTGGAGAACTCCAAACCAGTTTGTACACCTATTATTACTAGATGCAAGTTGATAAAAGAAGATGATTCACCTAAAGTTGATGCAAGTATGTACAAGTCAATGATTAGAGGATTATTATACTTGATTGCTACCAGACCAAACATTGTGTATGCTATTTGTTTAGTAGCTAGATTTCAACAAGAACCAAAGGATTCACATGTTGTTGCAATAAAAGGGATCTTTAGATATTTGAAGGGTACAAAAAATATGGGGTTATGGTATCTAAAGGACTCAAAATTCACTAAGTTGATAGCTTATATCGATGTTGATTGGGCTAGATGTGTTGATAATAGGAGGAGGACAAGTGGTTGGTTGTTTGGTCAAGTAAGAAACAAAATTTTGTATCTCTATATACTAATGAAGTTGAATACATTGAAACATCCTCATGTTGCACTTAAGTACTGTGGATGAAAAAAATGTTGAAGGACATTGGCATATCATTTGATGAACCGATCTCAATTATGTGTGATAATACTAGTGCAATAAAAATTTCCAAGAATCTAGTACGACACACCAGAATGAAACACATATCCATTAGATATCATTTCTTGAGAGAGAAGGTTATGGACAATGAGCTCAGACTTGAATATGTACCTACAAAAGAGCAAATTGCAAACATTTTGACAAAACCATTGAGCAAAGATACTTTTGAGTATCTCTGGTAGAAGTTAGGGGTTCTTCCCCCTCCTAATCTATAATAATGTGCACCAAGGTGTGCATTGGTCCAAGATATTACATGTTCACTCTTACGTAGATCAATGTTTGGAGGCTTCCTCATAGGGGGAGTGGAGTAAGTTTCTTAGAGGGAGTTTTTTCCCTTTTCCTTGATGTTAATGGGGGAGAAGAAAAGAAGACAAGAAGATGATTATATTTGAGTTGTTTGGTTTTGTGTTGATGGATGTTGCCATGAGTGAAAAAGGGGGGTATTTTTGGAATGTGATGGGTATGTGTAGGATCATCATGGAAAAAATAGGCCCTAAAGTGGTGAAAAATTCAAGAAAATTAGAGTTAGGAAACTTGACATAAAAAAATCAATAAGGTATGTATATTATTTAAAAAATATGTAAGAATAGAATCTATAGCAAATTGAATTTAGTTTCTAAACTACTAGGTTTATTTTATTTTTTAAATCTATTTGGTAAAAATTTGAAATTTCAATGTAGTAGTACTTAAATTTTAGGGGGAAAAAAAAGTAGGTGTCCCTCTAACCACCCTAACCACAATAAAATGATAATATTTTCTTATAATATTTTTCATATAAGTAGAGGACTCATGTCCCGATGTGATGCATATTTTTTGTAATTTTTTCTAAGTAAATAATTAATTATGATTTGTTTATTACAAGTTTTAAAAAATATAAAAACTCATGTGTCTAACCACCTTAGCTTGGTCAAAAATTCACCAAATTCAATTTTTTTTTGGTATGTGCAGGATCATCATGGAAAAAGCAGGCCATTAAGTGGCAAAAAATTCAAAAAAATCAGAGTTAGGCAACTTGACATAAATATTTGAATAAGTTATCTATATTATTTCAAAAATATGTAAGAATAGAATTTGTAGAAAATTGAATGTAGGTTCTATACTACATACTAAGTCTATTTAAAAATAAATAAAAATCTATTTCATGAAAATTAGAAATTTCAAGGAAAAACTAAGGTGTCTGTCTGACCACCCTAACCACAATAAAATGATAATATATTTTTATAAGATTTTAGACATAAGTAGAGGACTCATGTGTAGATGTGATTCATATTTTTTTGTAATTTTTTCCAAGTAAATAATTAATTATGAATGTTTTCTTACAACTTTTAAAAAATGTAAAAATCATATGTCTGACCACCTTAACTTGGTCAAAACTTCATGAAATTCAATTATTATTTTTTTAATCCTATAGTTTGTGAAGCATAGAATGTGATGCATGTTTTGGATTCAAAAATGTGATACCGTTTGAAAGCTATAAATGTTTTTCAATTAGCCTATCAATCAGGACTTTAGTCATAATTCAAATAGAAAATGAATAATAATAATTTATTAAATTCAAAGTAAAGCATAATTTATATTGGTGGAAAGCTAAGAATCTCCTTTAAAAACCCTTTTCATTTCATCAATTTTGGGTAAAAAATAAAGTCGTCAGCCACATACCTTACAAATACCCATCATATCGCCACTTTTTGTCCCATCATGATCCTACACATACCCTTTTTAATCCTATAGTGTGCAAAGCATAGAATGTGATGCATGTTTTAGATTCAAAAAATGTGATACAGTTTGAAAGCTATAGATGTTTTACAATCAGCCTATCAATCAGGACTTTAGTTGTAATTCAAATAGAAAATGAATAATAATTATTTATTAAATTTAAAGTAAAGTATAATTTATATTGGTGGAAATTTGAGAAACTCCTTTAAAATCCCTTTTCATTTCATCAATTTTTGGTAAACAAAAAGTCTTCATCAACATACCCTACACATACCCATCATATCACCACTTTTCAGCCCATCATGATCCTACACATACCCTGATGTTGTTGATTGTTGTCATTAATGGTTTTCATTGATGTTAACATATCTTAGTCGATTAATTCTAATGATTTAGTGATCCGGATTGGCATGCTCTAGATATTGTGTTGTGATAATCTATCTTTGGTCATGCCTGTCTTGGTCCCATTCATTTTGTAACATAATGAGACACACTCTTATGGGTTTGGACCGATCTAGAAGATGGTTAATTTTCTCTAAAACATTGTTTACATTGTAACATGTATATTGTATTTTTAGATGTCATGGTAGCTAGTTAATTTGAGCGAAGATGTTCTAATTGGTCCACATTTCATTCCTCTCTACCACAGGAATGTTTTGTGGTGACCTAATTAAATTTTCTTTGGCTAACTTAGGAGTTTATGGAAGCATGGAATGGTATAAGTAAAAGTTTATTTTGTTTGATGAATGCAAATGTGGTTAATGAAAAAATCTAGACATTGTGAAGTATGCAAAAGTATATGACCAGAGGCAATAGAAAGTGAGATTATATCTGATGTCATTGTTGGCTACAATTATTTTAGTGGTTGATTCCCTTTCATCATTCTTCTAGAAATGAGCCATTTTTTGTTGGTAGTGAGCCCTTTTCCTATTGGCAGTGAGCCCTTTGTAAAAATCACCTCAACCAGTGTTTTATAATTGAGAATTAACATTCTCTGTCATTTTTCCCTTCTTGGGTTTCCACATAAATTCTAGTGTTCATTGTGCTTGGTGTTGTTATGTGCAATCATGTTCATATCTACTTTATTATTTTCTGATTGATATAAGCCTACTCTAGATGAATTAAAGAATTTTTTATTTTTTTTATGATGACTAATTCACCCCCCTCTCAATTATCCAGATTGTTCAACACAAATAATGGGTGGTCATATTCCTCAAGAAAACATAACAAAAATGCATGAAGATTCAACTCATTTAAAAGATAGTGTGAGTATTGAAAAACATTTCCAACACTATCATACCTGTCATAGATAGTATTCACCGCATAATGGAAAGTGATGAAGGACTGGAACTTGTTCATAACCTAGCTCAAATATTTGGAAAACACCTTCCTCCCACTACTAATGGTGCTCAAGATTCAAACAACGTGCCAAACTAAGGAGGAAGTCACACTCCTCCCTATTCAACCATAACCTCAATTCCCACCTATACCAATCCTCAAATGACAACATCAATGCAACCAACTAGTAGCATCCTTCTTACCTCGAACATGTCCACTAGTTCTCCTTATTCCTTTGTGGCATCCAATATTATATCTCCTCCCATAAGCAATTCATTCACTGGTCCTTCCAACACATACATACCACCACCATATTCATCTCCATCACACACTATAAGAAATGATCTTATCATTAACCATCTCTTACAAAGTCTTTCATCCATTCAATGTCATGTTTCCACCATAAATAAAAATAAAAATGGTCCACCTTCATACTATGTTAAGAGCAACCCACTATCCTTGGAGATATTGAAAACTCTACTGCCACAAGGTATATAGATCCCTAGATTTGAGAAATATGGAGGAAAGGGATAACTTGCTAATCATGTTAATGACTTTACTACTTTGTGTAGTGACTTTATCCTTGAGGACAAACTTATGGCTAAACTTTTTCCCTGATCCTTGAAAGACATTGCCATGGACTGGTTTTCTGCATTACCAAAAAACTCAATTCATTCATTCAATGAACTTTTTGAAGCCTTTATTAACCATTTCCAAGTGGACATGGTTCCTAAAATGACATTAGTTGATTTGATGAGATGCAAGAAAAATGAGGGTGAAAAAGTCAATGACTTTATTTCACACTACCAGTCAATTTATTCCCAAATTAGTGTGAAGATTCCCGATTCCCACCTTCAAAAGATGTTTGTAGAAAATTTACACAGCAAGATAATGGATAAGCTCACCATGGTGAAATTCCCTTCATGCATTTATGCACTTCCCTTCGAGACTATCAAAATTTCGTAAGTAGTAGTGAACCAAAAGCCACCCCTACCCATCCTGAAAAATATGAAACTCCAAACCAAAACACTTACCAACCTTTTAGAAGACAAAATAAAATCTTCCTTCAACTAAATTCCACCTCTCCACCTACCCAACTAGTTGATACCCAAGTACCTGCTATAAAGAAGAGCAATCCTTATATTTTTGGGGATTCACAAAGGTAATTTACACCCTTACCTGACACACTCCACAACATTATGACCCAACTCTTAAACAAAAAAATGCTTACTTTACCTCCTATTTGACCCCAGAAATCCATTACCTTCAAGCTTTAGATACAATGCCTACTGTGTTTAGCACCAACAAAAAGAACATGATATGAAACAATGCAACTGTCTTAAACATATTGTGCAAGACCTCATTGATTCTAATCATATCCAAGTTGTAGGTGTGAATGACAAAGGTAATAATTTTTTAGCTCATCCCAACCAAAACTTGCAAATATTTACTAATCCCATTCCCAACCATAATATATCTCATTTGTTAAGGCTAGTGAAACTAAGCCCGATGTGATGAATGTTGACATAGATGATGAAAATATGAGAAATCATGAAAAAATTCCTATGGATGATGATGAATAGAGTCCTATGTGTAACTAAGGTAAAAATATAGGTTAGCATTAAATAAAACACATAACAAAAACCCTAGATAAAGAATGAAGTACAAGGGAGGAAAATAGCATAAAAGAAATGAAAAATTTCACTAAATAGCCTTCATGCCCTCCATTATTAACCTTCATTTAACTTCTCCATTTGTTGTAAAATGATATTTTCCCTTATATTTTAAGGAGAAACAAAGACCTATGACAAAGAATCAAGCAAATATTGAAGGATTTGACTCAAAATTGCAAGTATACTCAGAAATTGCAAGCATGAAGTATGAATGTGCAAGCATGAGATATGAATGTGCAAGCATGAAGTATGAATGAGCAAGCATGAGATGTGAATGTGCAAGCATGAATTATGAATGTGGAAGCATGAGATATATGTCAAATGAGCTTGAAATTTCCTTTTTATAAAAGAGTCAATTTTGGATAAATGGCGAGGATTGAAAGTTGAGAAATTCCCTAAGATGAAAGGTTGAGATTGAATGTAACAATCAACAATTAGTGTTAGAGAAAAGTTTGAAATGAAGGGTTGAGATTTTATTTTAGGAAAATCAAATCAAAGGTCAAGAATGCATGCAACAAGAAGATATTGGGCACAGAAAATGAATTTGTTGGAGAATCAAATAATAATTTAAAATTATTTGATTAAAGAGGTGATGTTGACCTTTTGAATTAAAAATTAAATTAATTCAAGAGTGGTGGGGTCATCTGACAGTAAATAATTATTTGAAATTATTTACTTGGTGGGAAAATAGAAAGTGGAGAATTTAAATAAATGACTTTATTTAAAATTAGAAGAAAAATCAGTAAGATAATTAAATAATTAATAAATGGAGAAAATGGACAAGACAGACAATAATTAAATAAATCATAGGAGTTTATTTAATTATAAGAAGACATAAGGAATTAGTGACGCATTTAAGTAAATAAATAAAGTTTATTTACTTAAATAATGAGGAAATAGTAGACAAATAATAACTAAATAAATTTAGGAATTTATTTAACTATAGAGAGACATAAGAAATTAGCGACATATTTAAATAAAATAAATGTAATTTATTTATTTAAATAGTCAAGAGGAATAAAATATATGAATTAATTAAATAATTGAGAATTATTTAATTACTAGTTGAATTTCGACTATAGGACATAATTTAAATATTTTAATTATGGGTATGTGTAGGATCATGATGGGCCATAAATTTGCGATATCATGGGTATGTGTAGGGTATGTGGTTGACAACTTTTTTTAACTCAAAATTGATGAAACGAAAAGGGTTTTTAAAGGAGATTCTTATCTTTCCACTAATATAAATTATGATTTACTTTGAATTTAATAAATAATTATTATTCATTTACTATTTGAATTACAACTAAAGTCCTTATTGATAGGTTGATTGAAAAAGATCTATAGCTTTCAAATGGTATCATATTTTTTGAATCTAAAACATGTGTCACATTCTATACTTTGCATACTACATGATAAAAAAAAATGAATTCATGAAGTTTTGACCAAGTTAAGGTGGTCAGACATATAATTTTTTATATTTTTTTAAAATTATAATAAAAATTCATAATTAACTATTTACTTGGAAAAAAATTACAAAAAAATATGAATCACATTGGGACATGAGTCCTCTACTTATATCTAAAATCTTATAAAAAAATATTATCATTTTATTGTGGTTAGGGTGGTCAAATAGACACCTACTTATTTTTTCCCTGAAATTTAAGTAGTACTGAATTGAAATTTCAAATTTTCACCAAATAGATTTTTTTTAAATAAACCTAGTAGTTTAAAAACTACATTCAATTTTCTATAGATTCTATTCTTACATATTTTTTAAAATAATATAGATAACTTATTCAAATTTTTACATCAAGTTACCTAACTTTGATTTTTCTAAATTTTTCACCACTTAAGGGCCTATTTTTTCCATGATGATCCTTCCCACACCCTTATGTTGAGAAGAAATATGGAGAAAAATAAAGTTTGCAGGCCTAGATCAATATTATGTGTCTACATTTTTCCCCTCTTTGTCATAATGTAGTTTATCGCATTGTGACAAATAAAATTCAGTTTAGGATATGCCCCAACGAAGGTACGTGGTATCGCCCACTCAGGAAAATTTGCGAATTTTAGCCAAGCATTGAAAAAAATTAGAAAGTGTCTCAATAAGTCAATTTGATGACAAGAAAAACAATGGTGCAGTCAGTTTCGAATTCCAACAAATTTAAAGTAGTCAAAAAGGCGTTTGAACATGCCAAAAAGTGCATCCAGTTATAAACCCTAAGGGAAACCCTAATTTTCACCCTATAAATAGGCTTGAGGAGGGTAAAAAGGAAATTCATTTTCACCTCTGCCCTTAGGAAATTTAGAGCTCAGAGTGAGAGGAAACTGTGCAAAGGTGATAATTTTGAAGGATAATCAGCATGGATATTGAGTACAGACATACCAACGGCCAGAGGGCTTAGGAGCAGTGGTATGTACCCTATACCCACTTGGTAATTTTATTGTTTTATGTGATTTTTAGGGCCTCAAAGTTAGGGTTTCAAAAATCATTCTATCGTTCGACGGATCTACATGCATGAAGCATGCAAGCACATTCACATTGCACACATTTGATGCATCGCAACACAAGTGCAAGGGGTAGCATAGGTTCAAGTTAAAATGGAACAACACAACTGATGAGGAGAACAACATAATTACAATAAAGTGGTGCATCTATGGGGCTAAATAATGAAATCGTTGTAGAGAGATGCATATGAGGGATTAAACAACACATATTATTTTCGCTACGCAAATGAAGGGTAGAATGACATAAGTGACTGTGGCTAGAGTTCACTCGGTTTAAGCTCATTTTACTTCTACACTTTTGATTACTTAGATGATGGGGATGATATTTAGGGATGTGCTAACCTTTGTTTGTGTGTGTAGAAATGATTACCATTGATATATAGATGAGAGTTTTGGCCAACTACATATGCATTCAAGGATCAGCTGAGGCTAGGTGAGAAGAGGTGATAGATGTGCCTAGGATTGCTTCATGTGACCTATATGCCCATTATCTGGTCAAACAAGGGTTTCTTGATAGCATTGGCAGAGAGATGGCACTTCAAGACATGCTCATTTCAATTGGTGATAGGAGAGGCCATAGTGACACTTGAGGATGTCTATAGCATCCTACGGATTCTAATTAGGGGAGAGTGGGTAGTATATGATCCTATATGGGGATTGCAGGCCATCATAGAGTACTATGAGCATGAGGATATAGTGTAGCTAGGCATCCATGGGTATGAGATTGATAGGGAGTTCTTGGTGGTTGATGGGAGTGTATGTTGTGCACCCTAATAGTTGGGGTACTAATACCAAATCACTGAGGTCATGGATTTTTGATAGGATGGGGGGATGTACTAATTCAAATGATGTGTGACAAGATAGTGTTTTCTTGGAGTTTTTGCTTGCTAGGAATGTTGTATCATCAACTTCATGATGTCATGTACAAGGAGTCTACTAGTATCAGCTATGGGACCACACTCCTTATGATATGAGCGTGGGAGGATATTATGGTATTTTGGCTGCCAGTACAGAGGTAGTTAGGCGAGGGGATTGTAGGGTCGGTGACACAGACTCAAGTGGGGGATACAGGATACTATTTCCATGCCATTGATACCTTGGTTGAGTTTGTATGGAGGCCATATAGGGACTATGGATAGTGGTCGAGAGAGGATGAACATCTATCATTTTGCTAACTATTTAGGTACCTTATTGGGTAGACGGTGTAGTCACAACTCATCATAGAGATGTAACTACCCCAATGGGTACTAAGATAGTTTGGTGAGTAGCAAGATGTACCTGTAGGCAATGCACAGTATGAATGGTCATCTTGGGAGTCAGTTTAGGGACCATCAATATTAGTGACAATGGTTGAGTAGAAAATTGATGGTTTGGTAGCACAGTAGTGGGGATGGAGTGGGGGACCAATAGATGTAGGAACCACCCCAGAGTTTGATGCATGGTGGCAGAATCATAGGCCACTTCCTTTGATAGATCCAGATTAGCTGGCACTAATTGATCGGTGAGCAGTGTTACCACGGGTGCATCGAGCAGGATGAGGAGGCAGAGATGGTGGTAGGGAGAGAGGGAGGGATGACAGTAGAGGTGATGGTGGGGATGATGGAGGAGATGGGGGAGATGACTAAAGAGGGTGGAGAGGTCAGAGGCAGGTGAGGAGAGTGTGACAATGAGTCACGCGAGCACAGTTATCACCTATCTGAGAGGTAGATGAGGTTGATTGGTGTTTTAGCACTTCTCAACACAGGTAATGCATAGGTGCATCACCTCTATTGAAATATAATTTCCTACAAAGTAAATTGTAGAAAAATTATCCCAAGGTTTCGAATTTCAGGTTATGACAGTGCTTGGAATGTCTTAGTTAGTTGATGTGATTTGTTGGTAATCATAAGGTCAGCCTTTATGGTTCATAAAGCATAGGAAGTTGGGTCTGGAAATGGAGCTTCAAAATGTTTGAAGTGAATGAACAGTGGCTTCCCACTCATAATAGCAAGCTAAAAATCACCATGTTCATCAAGTTTAACATTGTGGTGATGCTTGGAATCCTACTCTAACAAGGACCTAAAAGAAATAGCAAAAGGGAAAGGGTAAGAGAAGATATTCTTAATCTAAGAAATGGATGAACAGTAATCATGGAGGGTGCCATAGTAGACACACTCCCATAAACTGTATTTTCTTGACCAAGAGAAACCTACAGCCACACAAAATCAGTGCAATCTTCTAAGAACAAATATTTTCAGATTGTGTTACCTCATGAACATACAATTGAACTAAGTTATAGAAAATAAGTTAGCTCATACTAGATTTACAAAGTGATTCATCCTCAACAAACCACAAAAAGCATGAGCTAGAAGTGCATCAAATATTGTAATAGCCAACACCATTAAAGTCATCCAAGAAACTGCAATCTAAAATGAACATGGAAGTAGAACCATGCATGCAAGATGAGAAAACTCAAAGAGAACATCCATAAAATCTTGCAATGTTATCTTTTATTGTTGCAAATTCCTTTTGCACCAATTCTCCAACCATTTACAAATGAGGGCAGAGCCCTTATTTAAAGTTTTCCAAAGCCCAAATGAATGGATAGGATTGATTTACATTGTGTGGCTCAGATTTTGTTTACATTAGGGTTTCACCTACCCCCCATTATATAGAAATTTAAAATACATCATTTCTCTTTTCCTTATTTTATCTTCTAGTGCCCTATCAGTATAGCATTTTTGTCATCTAGTTGATTTCCCTTTTACTATAGCTGAATCTATTTAAAGGCTACCCTCTTACTCATGTGTTTGCATCACTCTTCAATCAATCAAATGAGCCTTGTTTGCAGATTAGCATCATTATGAATTAGATTAGCTGCCTCCCTGATGTGTGGGATAACTCCTGATGGACCATGATCGTTCGATGAGGAAAAAGACAACTCGTCATTTCCTTTTGCAATATTGAATTCTTTGGTGTAAGTTGTCTAAGTTTCCACCCTTATGCCAGCCAGTCCCCTTTTGACATAAACAAGATCCTTACTTAAGCAACTTCAGGTCTTTATTTTCATTCTTCATATATGAGCCCAAATGATATAGCATCCTCTATTTTCATCTCAATAGGTGGTTTCTTCATATGTAAACCATGACAAACTTTTGCAATGTTGGCCATCTTGATAACCTTTAATTAGTTGCCCTGCACAAAAAATTGAATTAATTAGGACAACTAAAACAAAAATTGACATAATCATTAATGAGGTTTTAATAAAATCTTTTAATCTTCCTCCTTCAAGTGCAACTTTGAAACATACCACACTTAGAGTATTCTTCAAATGTCATTGGCCAATCTCAATCATTAAGGAGTTCATCCTATTCCCTTGCAGAGTAAATTTACCACTTTAATGCACATTTCTAGGCATATTTAATGTGTGTCATGACATAGGGTACTCAAATCTCTTCTTTTCTTATTGTGTACCCCTAAAAGCCCCAACCCCCTTATTTTGCGAACCACTCTGAATCTTTGATCTCTCGCATTAAGTTCATTAAATCCACTATACTAAGAGAAAATTGACTTCATTGACTGAATATTGGGTACACAATGATATGGTCATGATGAACTACTTGTTGGCTCGATGGGTTGTTGTCGTTTGTGGAATAGGAGAGGGTGCAAGCATCAGATAGGTTGTTTCTTTCAACATCGGTGTTGAAAGGGTGGAAGTCTGCATACCCAAGCCCACAAAACCTCATCAATTGCTTGAAATATTTCTCTTTCCCTGCTTTCTATATAGATTACGCTTCTTCCTTCATTTTTATAGACATCATGCCCCTTCAGATTCCTTTATTGATAGATATTTATTAGTTGTCATTAATTTTGACTATATCGCATCCTTTCCAATCTAAACTTTCTTGGGTTGTTGAGACAGAAATAGCTTGAGAGGGGAGATTTGAATGAAGGTTGTTTTAGAGGAAACAACTCCCTTCACCACTTAATAAAACCATTTTTGGCAGACTAATCGCAGGGAGCTCGTGGTGAGGTAAGAAGAGTCATCCATCATTTAACACCTACGTTAGTGTCATTATAATCGTTGGTTACTCTGCACCTTCACTTAATGAAGACGATCGAGCTGAGGATTAATAGGAGAAATCCCAAGGTCACTCATTGTGAAGGATCGGCCCCTAGAAGCTATCATATTTCGATGGATAGGATGAGCTCCATTTGAGCTATTGAATGTTCACTCTACCTATTTTTCTTATCATTGAAGCTTGGCATCTCTTTTTTGTAGGGTGGCGTTGGTTAAAAGAAAAACATTTTAACCACTTTGTGAGCTAGAAGGTGTTACATGCTATCTAGGGAGAATTTCCCTGAGTTGAGCCCAAACAACCACTCAGAAGCATGCAGAGCTAACATGGCTGATGTCTATGAGTGAGAAGTTGTAGGGAGATAGCAAGTGAGGGTTGTCATTATAATGACGACAGGGTTTCTAGCCTCTGTGCGAGTGGAACCCGCACAATAGACCTCTGTAGCGAGCAGTTTGATTTTCATGTTCTTCTTTGCACACCCCTCGAATGAGGATGTGAGGATACTCATTTGACTAGTGCAAACATGATCCTACCTCCCCTTCCTTCTTGCATTTCCATAAAGTCTATATGTGCATCTCTTGCAAAGAAAATAGGAGCAGTGATCCCTTGTGTTATGATAGGTCCCTTCTTTCAAGCGAGAACTTACATAAACAATATGTATTAATACTTTCATGACTCATGGGGCAATAATTTAACAATGGTTTTGTCATCATGAATGTGTTTATTATGTATCATTTTTGTTTGAGGATTTTGATAACCAGGGGTCACCAGAGGTGCACGAGCTTGTTAGTAGGATTTTGTGGGGTGGGGCATGGATAATGACTATCCATGAGCCGGTGAAGTGGAATGCAAAACCCACAAACATGGCTTCCACTAGAAGTACATGGGGAGGGGCACACAAGTGATGAAATGTAGAAGGATTTCATATTGAAGCTGTTATTAGAAACGAAAAAGAAACCATAGATGCCAGTGAAGTAGAACCTGCAACCCCAAAATTTGTGTCCACATTTCTTTTGTCTAATAGTTTCCTCACTTTCTATAGCATTATCTGATTAAGTTGTGGCTAATTTCCCATATTCATCATTTAATTTGTTGGTTCAAGGGTGACAAGCGGTCCCCCCATGCCTGCCTCCTCAAATGGATTTGTTGTATGTTACTCGCAGTGATTCCTTTGACAAACTCTTCTATGTATAAACTTAATCATGCTCCCTTAGACCATTGAATTTTCCACCATGGTTCAAACCGCCTTGTGCAAGTACATAAATGAATATGAACGATGTTGAGGGACCTTCATCCCGCATCCTCATGTGAACAACTAAATGCTTTTAGAAGGGCATCTGGAGGTATCCAATTCAAAGGTGAAAATCATGCGAGCCCCATGAATTCCATTCTGATTATTCAATAAAATACTCTCTCATGCATTCAAATTTCCCCACATAGCTTGTTACAGAGACATGGAGCAACAACACCTTTAGTAGTGTGTGGTTAAACTTTCAAGGCTCTACATTTGGAGTCTTCCTTTTGTATTTTCCTAGGGAATGGTTGTTCCTCATGAGATGTCATTTTCCTTGAAGCATGTGATATATGTTTGAGGGAGTCCGTGGGGATAAGGAATGATGTCACCACTAGAGGCTATCCCTCTATTTCCTAGATTTGTTTCATTGTTAACTAGTGCATGCCATTGATCTAGAGTCCAACATAGAATTGACACGATGGTGCTAAATCTTGACATCCCCATGTGAAAATGCAAGTTATCATGATGTTAAATACTTGCGTAATATTTTCACCATGAAATTTGAAGCATGGATCTTGGGTGTGTGAAGCAATTCCATTCCCTTAATAATCTTCACCCTGAATCATTATTTAGTGCATGCGAGGCAGTGAGTAATGTGGATAAAGGGGGGCAGAGGGTTGTTATTAACACACCATCAGTGGTTGGATCATTTAGGTGGGGCTATTGTCATCAGACCCCACAGAGAAGGTTTCCTTTTAGCAGAGGAGTGCGAGGAAGTTGTCACCCGAGTGGAAAAGTAGGTAGCAGGGTCTATAGAGGTAGCCTCCATGGGGCTAGGCATGCAGGTAGCCTTTGTAAGGTGGTTGTGGTTGGTGGTTGAGAGGACGGTGATGTGAGGAGTGGACTTTGCAAGCATGAGAACTGGTAGGAATGTAAGCTTGAATGACCACTTGGAAAAAGCCATTTAAATGGCACCATAGAAGGCAGACCCCATAGAGAAGAAGTTTTTCCATGTGAGATGCCTCAAGCTAGGATAGAGCGGTGGCTGAGTGGAACATAGAACCATAATACTCATTCACCATAGAAGATAAATATTTCATTGCAAATTTTATTGCCTCCTCTTTTCTTTTAGAAACTTTACCAGTGCATGAAGACTCGAACCAGCGAATTTTTAAGTAGCTTTGACATTGAGATTATCAAAGTCCTTCATTTTAAATGCTCTAGTTATATCCATCAATCAAAAAGTTCTTTTGGTGCCATCATGGAAAACCTACTGCAACAACGGTGAATATGTATGGATTTGGAGGTGGCAGCACTCGCACTATAAGAAGTTGTTCTAAAGAATGAACAATGAAGGAAAATGTGGGTTCCGTATGAATGAAGACCATTGGCTCCAACTTAAATATTGTTATTTGAAATGTGAAAAGGACAAGCACATGGTATTGTAAAGGAATAACTTCTAATTCTCGAGCAGGTGCATGAAGATGGTCGCACTTTTGTGGCCAAAATTTTTTTTGGAAAGAGATAACGTGCTTGCGTTATGTTGTTTTAAAAGCAAAAAAAAAGTTAAAACTATCATTTTTTATTTACTGTTTCTCTCTGCCCCCGACCAAAAACCCTCACTTTCACGTTCGCGTTCTAGGAGGAAGGGTTTCTACAAATTTTATCAACAATAGTTGGATTTTCTTTGCAAATATGGGCCACGATGACAAAGAGGTGCGGGAGGTAAGTATTGTCTGCTATTTGTTTTTAATTTCTTAGTTTGAAATTAATTTTGTTTGTTTTAGGTTAGATTTGATTATTTTTAAAAAAAATTGTAGGAAATCTTGCAAATCCTCAACAAGAAGAGGGGGAAAATCCTCAACAAAATCAATCTCCCCCACCAATCACTCAATACCCTCTTGGCACTCAAGAAAATTTGAGTGAAATTGAAAATAATAGAAAACAACTTGAGGATCTTATCAATAGGTAGAGTGATTCAAATGCTTCAACCATAGAAAAAATGTGTTTAGCAAATTCATTGAAACAAATGTTAAAAAATGTAGATGCAATTACCCAACAAATATCTGGATGGCAAGATAGGAGGCAGGCAGCCAGGGCATATTATGTAGACAAATTATCATATAAACAAGTAAAAGATTTAAAAATTACTAAAGGTGATTTGTGCTCTCTATTCACTGACCCTAAAACAAATCAAAATATTACCCTCAATGCAAAGAGGTTTCCTATTCATTGGTGCCACCACCAAGAGATTAGGAACCATTTTTATGATAGATGGTATTTGGTCTTTGATTACCCACCATGCAATAATTGTGAAGTCCCCCAATATTTTCTTAGGAAACTATACAGTGAGTTTGTATTAAACCAAATCCCAAATTATTTTGATATGAGGGAATTTCAGAGGAGAGGTCGGGGGTTGGCTCAGGATAGGCCTGGTGCACAACTAGATCCTCTGTAGTAAGGGAGATGACCTCTCACTAGGCCACCTCGTGAGCACATTGTTATGCCTATTGTTGCGAAGGAGAGTGTTCAAGTAGAGACATTGCAGGCGATCAACACTTTGACCCAGAGTGTCATCCATCATAATAGCCCTATTGTACAATGCCATCCAGGGGAGTCTTCAGGTGGTGGCATTTGAACCCATGTGTGTCAATCTTGCGGGGTGACTTGTTCATATGACCCCACCGGCACACAGGAGGCTGCTACATAGGATCTGTATTATGCTATGTAGGATCTGTATGCTGCTATGCAGGATCTGTATGCTACTACGTAGGATTCGTATGCTACTACATAGGATCTGAATGCTACTATGGGCATGGAGAGGACAGCTGACATTTTACATCGTGCATATGGCATTGATAGTCAAGTAAAAGTTAGCATGTTCATTAAATTTAATTTATTAAATTTCGATTCTGAAAGGCATGATTAACTAATTTAGTTTTATTATTTTAATAAAATTGCAGGGTCACAGTGTTGAGACTGGATACACCAGTCCTCCACCTACTTATTTCTACAGTACACCTATTAGTTGCATATGTAACTAGTAAACAATTATACATTTATTACATGTTAATAGCATTGTTTTACAAATGGTATTTTAATAAATGTGATTTTGGATGTTAAACAGGCTAATATTGGTCGTTTCAAGCAAACACCTCCTAGTGCCAGTGGATTCACTCAAACGTACACAGAGGTAATAGAATAAAGAGAACTTAAATAATGAATTATACTTAATAGATTTGTGTAGTTTATATTCATATTGTTGGTTACGTTGCATTACACATCATTCAAACTCAAAGCATTAGTACTTCAAATTCCATAACTAATAACTATATGTTGATAAATGAAAAAAATTCAATTGTACAATATAGTTGTTTAGAAAGTCAACATAAGCAACATGATGCAATTACTTCATATGGAGGCATGTGCTTGCAAAGGTGCACCACCATGACAAACTATGGATGCTTGGAAAAAATATATGAAACCATGATAGTAAGCAATACCATAGACAAGGCAGTTAGTGATGCAGAGCATCATATCAAAACACTCAATCATCAGGGTACATTTGATGTAGAGCATCCAACAAACACCATCAACATCATTTCTTCAAGGGATTTCAATCCCAAATAGAATCAGGAGAAGATCAAATGTAATTTCATCATAAATCTACTTTTCATTCAACTAAAATCCACTCAAATTCTCTTAGCCATTACATAGGCCATCATATAGGCCATCATTCATCATTCCACTAATCAGTATTCCAATTGATTCATTCAAAGCAAAAACCATATTAAAGAAAACTTTGATTTAATCAATTAGATTCACATCATTATCAACCACCATGAAAACAACATAAACCTAATTATTGACACTCGAACAATTCATCCTTTCATTTATTCACCAAGGCAACAAATCAATTAAACTATACCTCACTATTATCAGTCCATTATCAAGCACTATACTCACCATATTTTGACTGCAACAATCTATTTATAGGTTACAAACTCCTGCTATGACAAAATCTTGATTATCATCTTGTGGTTAATCACCAATTTGCTAAAAGGGCTTCATAATAGTCACCCATCCAACCATCAAAGTCACCAAACCTGTCTTATACACCTTAAACAAATTTAGTAACATCAATCATATCATTAGTTTGATAGTAACCAAGCACTCAATCATATCACAAAAGCTTTGAAAGGATACAAGTCAGAAATGTTGAAGATAGGAGAAATTGCCACCCCAGGAGGTAGCTCTATTTCATAAGCATTTTGGCCAAACTTGTCGACCACCTTGCAAGGTCCTATCTTCTTCATCATGAGTTTGGTATACTTTCCTTTTGGAAGTCTCTCCTTCTTCAAGTGTGCCATCACCAAGTCTCCAACCTTGAATTAGACATTGGGTAAGTGCACCAAAATGGTCCCACTTTCGTGGCCAAACTAACAAATAACGCGTGCACATTATAATGCACACACGTTATAGTTTTCTTTGCAAATTTGCTTTGGTATTTGCCTTGGAATACCAACCCAAAGGCTTGGAGGGCATTCCCAAAGACCAGAGACGATGTTTTTTCCAAATTCAACAAATTTTCACATAGTTGGGTTCGTGCTCACCATCAAGATTGCATCTGGTTCAATATCAAGAAAATCAAACACATGGGTAATGTTAGGTTCTTTATTAGCTTTCCAACGATGTAATTTTTTTCACTTTCTAACAATGTTAAGCCTTTCATCCATAATTTCTTTTGTTTGTATGTCCGTTTTTCTTCAAAAAGTGTTTGGTATTTTTTCGCTATAAATTAACCGTTCATCGAAATTTGAAATAAATTACATTTTTAGAAATAGACTCCATTCTACAATTTAAAAAAATAAATTTAAAAAATCTATTAGTTTCAAAAAAGAATTTGGGAGACATGGCCAAAATTCTTTTAGGTGCCCACTTGAAAATTAATAAAAAATCAAATATTCATTAAAAATTATCAAATATCCAGTCCTTACTACTTACTGTTATCTAACTTTTTGATGGGCGATTTTTAAAAATACTACAAAAAGTCCGTTAACAAGATTCACACAAAGAGTTGCTATGTTATGTTTTTAAATTAGAAACAACAACAATTTGGTATTGTGTCCCTCTTTTGAACCCCCCTTAATCCTCAACCATTTTTCAAAATAAATTAGTAGTTCAGAGAGTAGACTTGAACGTGGTCCTTGTTTTGTTCCATCTCAAAATTTTGAGTCTAACTATCCTCAATTTCATGTCCAAGGTCAGTATTTCCTGATTTCAGAAAAAAAGTGGCCACTTAAGCCCTGTTTTTGGGAACGAGATTTGCACCCACCCCATTCCTCTTCTAACCCCAAATCTGCCTTTCATATACTTCTCAACATTCTTTTGAAGGTTCCTTCACTTGTTGATGAATATCCCTGATTGTAACAACAAAGTCCTCACCTTGAGCATTTCTCCTAGCAACTCCTTGTAGATCTCTTAGTTCATAGACCCCTCTAGGGTGCATGCCATAGACTACCTCAAAAGGGCTTCTACCAATGCTCCTATTCATGGAGTCATTATATGCAAATTCACCCTGAGGTAAAATCAAATCCCAAGCTTGTCCATGCTCCTTGGTAAGGCATCTTAAGAGGTTTCCCAATGATCTATTCACCACTTCATTTTTTCAATCCATTTGTGGATGGTATGCTAAACTAAAGGACATATTTTTTCCTTGAGTTTCTTCCACAAGGTCGTCCAAAAGTGACCAATGAATTTAGAATCCCTTTCAGAAGCAATGCTTAAAGGCAGTTCATGTATCCTAACAACCTCCTTAAAGAAGAGACCTGCTATATGAGATGCATCATTGGTGCATTTGCAAGGAAGAAAATGTGCCATCTTACTAAATCTATCAACTACCACAAAGATACCATCAAAACCTTTTTGGGTTCTAGGCAACCCCAAGACAAAGTCGATACTTACACACTCTGAAGGCCTATTGGGAATGGGTAGTGATTGATAGAGTCCTACATTTCATGAAGTTCCCTTTTCCCTTTGACATATTATGTAGCCTTCCACATACCTTCTCACATCCACCTGTAACTTTGGCCAATAGTAAAATCTCCTAACTTGTTCTAAGGTCTTGTCAAGGCCAAAGTGACCTCCAAGACTCCCACTATGTTTCTCCTTTATGATATTCTCCCTCATTGAGCATTTACGCACACACAATTGGCTTCCTTTGAAGAGAAAACCATTCTGCAATAAAAATTTAGAGAATTCTCCATGAAAAGAATTAAAATGCTGCTCAAAAACATTGTATACCTCCTTGAAATATGAATCTTCATGATACATATCCTTCAATGCTTCAACCCCCATGCTTTGGAGTTGGATCTCTTGCACTACAAGTGACCTTCTACTAAGAGCATCTCCCACCTTATTTGCTTGGCCCTTCTTATGCTTTATTGTGAAAGTATAGGCTTGCAAAGACTCTACCCACTTCATGTGTCTATGACTGAGTTTGTCCTGTGCATTCAAAGAACTCAAGGCATGATTATTAATATAAACAACAAATTATTTAGGTAACAAGCAGTGCCTCCAATTTTTGAGGGCTTGGACCATAGCATACAATTCCAAATCATAGGAAGAATACTTCCTCTTTGCTTCATTCAACTTCTCACTGTAAAATGCAACTGGTCTACCTTCTTGGCTCAAAATAGCCCCTATTGCTTGATTGCTAGCATCACACTCAATGGTAAAAACTTTATCAAAATCAGGGAGCAAAATTATAGGCTGTTGTGCTACTCTCATTTTCAGATATTCAAACCCTTTATTAGCCTCATTGGTCCAAGAAAACTTACCTTTGTTACCTCCTTTGATGGTGTCCAAGATTGGTGCACAAATTTGGCTAAAGTTCTTGATGAACTTTCTATAAAAGCTTGCAAGTCCATGGAAGCTTCTCACATCTCCCATGGATTTTGGTGTTGGCCTTGAGTAAGAATAGCATGCAGCTTTGAAGGATCCATCATCAAACTTCCCTTGGAGATGAAAAAACCAAGGTAGACTAGTTCTTCCTTCATGAATTCACACTTTTCCATGTTGATCAACAACTTTTCCTCTTGTAACCTCCTTAGTACCATGCCAAGGTGCTTCAAATTTTCTTCTTTAGACCTACTAAACACAAGGATTCCATCTAAATAAACTACAACAAACTTTCCAATGAAAGGTCTCAATACCTCATTCATAAGACCCATAAATGTACTAGTGGAATTTGATAACCCAAAGGGCATCACCAACCAATCATAGAGCCCTTCATTAGTCTTAAAATTAGTCTTCCATTCATCCCCCTCTCTGATCCTTATCTTATGGTACCCACTCTTTAGATCAATCTTGGAAAAGTAAGATGCTCTTGATAGACAATCCATGAGGTCCTCCATTATTGGCATCAGGAACCTATATCTGATTGCATGATCCTATTAATGGCTCTTGAATCAGTGTAAAGCATCCAATTCCCATCCTTCCTTGGTGCTAGGATAGTAGGAACAACACATGGGCTCAAACTCTTCCTCACTGGCCCTTTATCCATCAACTCTTGCACTTGTCTTGCAATCTCCTCATTTTGAGCAGGTGTCATCTTGTATGTAGCCTTATTAGGCAATGCAGCCCCTGGAATCAAATCAATATGGTGGTTTATATCCCTAATGGGAGGTAGGGAACTAGGTAATTTCTTCACTGTTATGTCCTTGTACCTTTCCAACAACTCTTGGAATTTGTTTGGTGCATCTTCCTTCTTCTTTGTGGGTAGATCTGCTTCACTTTTTGGCTTCATAATCAGGAAGAATCCTCTTCCTCCTCCTTCGTTCAAGGTCTTCATGAACTCCTTCTCACCCACTATCAAAACACTAGGTCTTTCATGCTTTGCCTTGTCTTCTTCTAGGAGAGGTGAAAGGTTGTAAGTATTCCCATCCTTCAAAATGGAGTATGTGTTCTTATCCCCATCATTCTTAGTCTTCCTATCGAAGTGCCAAGGACTACCAAAAATATATAGCTTAATACTTGTACTCAAAATTTTGTTCATTAGATCTCATACATTATAAGTCATGACATGGATCTCGCTATTGTAACTTTTTTGTGATTGAATAATTTGTTGTTTTATTTTTAGATGTTGGTTGTGGGAACACCTCCAAATGTTACAAGGGCAATGGATATCAGTGTTTCATCTGCTATACAATCCTTCATGGATCTAATAGAGGAGGTATGAAGCAAATTACTAAATTTCAATTTACATTTGTTGTTATAGATGTTAATTCTAGTGAAAAATCAAACCATTATTGATTCATAGTTTAATTCCTATTTGGATGGTTTATACAGGGCTTGAGCACGCCTGAGCATTGGCATGAAAATATTTCCATTTTGGAGAGTGATCATGAGATGGCAGTAAGTGATTATTTTGTTAAATATATCATTTCTTATAATGTAATTTCTATATATTAATGTCTTTACTTCTTATTGTAATAGTTAAGACTTCACCAGGAGCTAAACTATAGGAGGAGCAGCAGAAGTAATCCTCAAGCATAGCATAAATGAAAGACAAACTTATCACCATCAGATCGCCAAACAAAGGGAAAAATTTATTTCCAAAGCATGGAGAGAAATGAATTTTGTTTCCAGAGCCCTTTCTTGTATGCCTAGACATGGAAATTTTGTACATATCTTGCATTGGATATATTTGACATTGTATGCCTATATGGCATTCGAGCATAAGCCTATATGGCTATTTTGTAACTATATTTTATACTTATATCGACATATATTGATGTATGTGTACATGTCTATTTGGTTAATACAAATCTTTTTTATCGATGGTGTCCATATTTGCTCTTTTTCACAATGTCAAAAGCATGGCTACATACAGATTAGGCAAAAGACTTTTCCTTTTAGATTAGCAATGCATGGAAGTTTCAAAAAGTATCCTTGATATTACAAAAAGATATGTGTTTATACCATAGCAGCAAAAATCTTTTGGGGAAAATTTTGACAAATGAAAAGTATAAGATTTTTTGAAAAAATCAGGAAAAAGTCTAGAAAAAATCAGAAAAAAATCAGATTTAAAAAAAAAGGTAAAAAAAAGTAGAACAAGAGATAAAAAAAAAATTCAAAAAATTTAAAGGCATTTCCATAGCATAGAGATATAGAGAGCAAATAAAATAAAGAGTTTAGCTAATAAATTGTAAAAAATAGATTTTTGTAGTTTATATTCATATCGTTGATTACATTGCATTGCACATATTTCAAACTCAAAGCATTGCTTCACATTGCATAACTAATAACTAGACGTTGATAGATGACAAAATTTCAATTACAATATATAGTTTTTACAAAGTCAACCTAAGCAGTTATGCAATTACTTCACATTGCATAACTAATAACTAGGAGCAACTCCCAATTGCATTTTCTTGTCATGGTATTCTATGAGACCACATTTCTTTGAGGAATTTTTTCAAACAATTCACTGCCTTGTCTATACTACCACATTTTTGATACATGTCTACCAAAGCATTTTTTCAAATAGTTCACTACCTTGTTGCTATGGTTGAAAGCCTAAAACAAGTGCTTTCGAACAAGCTATGGATGCTTCAAAAAAATCTATCAAAAGTATAATAGTAAGCAATATCATAGACAAGGCGGTGAACTCTTTGAAAAAATTCCTCAAAGAAATGAGGTCTCATGGTGATGGAATTCCATGACAATGAAATTCTTTTGATTGTCATGGAATTCCATCACCATGAGACCTCATTTCTTTGAGGCATTTTTTCAAAGAGTTCACTGCCTTGTCTATGCTAGCACATTTTTCATACATGTCTATCAAAGCATTTTATCAAACAGCTCATTTCCTTGTTGCTATGGCTAAAAGCCTAAAACAGGTGCTTTCAAACAAGCTATGGATTTTCATGGAATTCCATCACCATGAGACCACATTTCTTTGAGGCATTTTTTCAAACAGTTCTCTACCTTGTCTATGCTACCACATTTTTCATACATGTTTACCAAAGAATTTTATCAAACAGTTCACCTCCTTGCTGCTATGGCTAAAAGCCAAAAATAGGTGCTTCAAAATAAGCTATTGATGCTTGGAAAAAATCTATCAAAGCATAATTTAATAAGCAATAGCATAGACAAGGCAACAAACTATTAGAATAAAAGCCTCAAAGAAATGTGGTCTCAATGGTGGTGGAATGCCATGACAATCCATAGCAATTTTCTTGTCATGGCATTCGTCATGGAATTCCATCACCATGAGACCACATTTCTTTGAGGCATTTTTTCACAC